>JAQFVV010014118.1:0-49764 GCA_028023455.1 Epiperipatus broadwayi
AAATTTTATTAACTTATTATTTTTGTTTATTTCTAACTCTTTATTTATTTGTCTATTTTATTTGCACTGGTTTATTTATTTGTTTGCACCCCGGACACTATTTTACACAGGTTGTTTTTAAGGCAACCAAAATAAAACCAACATATCCATTAAGTTTCCAATATGATCTAAAATACCTTTCATATAATACAATTGTACATTCAATTCTCTTAAGCCATGCCACGATTGTAATAACAACAATAATTGATCACTTATTAATTTAAAGAATAATTATAATAATATTAATCTCAGGGTTCTTTGTTTCATGTAAGGAAATGCTCGGCAGTATTGTGTTGTCGCATATGACTGGCATTCTGGTCGGCTATAGGAAACATTTATTTTACTTAAATTCAATGTGCCTTCATCTCTCATATCAACTACTATATTATTTAAAGAGATGATAATTATATTCAATAATGACATACAATTTTGAATAATACAGCCCCTTTATCCAGAATCTCAGTCAGAATAATAAAAAGACAAG
Source organism: Epiperipatus broadwayi (assembly GCA_028023455.1). Classification (NCBI taxonomy): domain Eukaryota; kingdom Metazoa; phylum Onychophora; class Udeonychophora; order Euonychophora; family Peripatidae; genus Epiperipatus; species Epiperipatus broadwayi. Next base: position 524 of record JAQFVV010014118.1, read on the forward strand.
GGTGTTTTTTTTTTGTCCTTCCATCATCCATGACAACACAATAATTTAACTAAGATTTATTACTTAGACAAATTAACTAAATGGGAATGGAATAATGTGCAACCAAAGTTAATGGTTTGGGAATAAATTCATTTTTACACACACAAAAAAAAATGTTTACTCTGAAGTTTGCAACTCCATAAATAATTATCATTAAACTAAAATATAATGACATATTCCGATCTGCTTAACTTTATTTATCTGGTATATTAAGTTTTTAAGAATTTAGAATGATTTCGGACTCAAGAAAAGGTTTTGCAAATATTGTGCAAACACTTATATTTAGCATATAAAAACAAAAAAAATGAATCTACAACAAATTTTAACCAGACTATAATTTATTATTATCACAAAAAAAAATATATGAACATTTATTCAATAATCCCATAGTAATACAAAAATATAAAATATAACTGACATTAATCTGTATACTCTTTTGGTTATGAACTAGAGGTTACTACTTCTCCTGTATGCAATCATATGGATTGATTAACTAAAAATACATTTCATTACCAATACATTGTTTATTAAATTTTGATAACCTTGTAGAAGCTTTTATTCAAAATTATTGACTAACTATTTTGTTTTTTGTTTTTTTTTTTTTAAATGATTAATCCCATCATATGCAATACGCAAAATATTAAATTTATTTCTAATACATTTACTTTATTTATGGTCTTTAATGGGATAACCTATTCTAATTATAGGCCAGTTATCAGAAGTTACACTTACCATCTTACATTTAACTTAATGCTAACTTATGATACAAATTTTATTCATACGTATAATTTTAAATATGAGTATTATTTAATTACTAACCAGAATTAAATATTGCATTTGAATATTCCTTCAGTAAATAAGCATTTTAAAACCACGCAATTTTAATTACTTTCTCCATTGATTTACTTGTCAAATACTAGCAATATTTAGCAGCACAATACAGATATCGACCCTAGTTATTAACGCACTATTTATACTAAAGTGGATCTTGAGGAACGAACACCTCCAATATAACCTTTATCTTGCCCGAACTTTCAAAATTAAGCACAATAATCAACACCTTCCATGGTGGAGCTATCTTTATTTTCACATGAGGAATATGGAATAACCACGAAGGTTTGTAAAGTAATCTACTACATTAAAATATTTTGGTGGTTTCTTGCCTCTTACTTGGGCATACAACGAACACACACCAAATACAATCCTCTCCTGGGATTTAAACGAATGAAGCATACTAAATGCTAGATAAATTCTTGATCGTCCTATCTATGAGAATCGATCACTTGGGCTATAAACATACCTGAACATTATATTTAAAATCTTCCTCTCATGGAAAACAAAGCTTTTGGGGAGATCATTTTTCATCCCACAAAATAAATACATTATAATTATTACCTATGCGAATATTAAGCATATACCAATGCTATATCTGGGCAGGATAAGTAAATACACTGATTATAATAAACTTATGTTACCGTGTATACTTTGATCAACATCTGAAATCAATGGACATCATAGAATAAAAGTATAATAATTTTAATTTTAATAAAGGAACATTCAAAATAGTTGGTAGCATACTATCTTAAACTAAATAAAGTGGATGTGTTATTTAAGAATAATTAGGAATAACTTCCTCAATTAATACAGTATAAATTCGTTTCAAAACTTTAACAAGAAATATTTTGTTATAGCATTTTTTTTTTTTAGTTACTTCTGATAATTTTCAATATTTATTTTACCCCTTAAATATCTAAATATTTTTCTTTTACGTATCTAACATACAAAATTTCTACCTACAATTGTATGTAATGATTAAAACATATTTTATAGATTTTTTTTTCTTCCGTGTTAAATATCTACTTAATCTATAATAATTATATTAAAACATACCTTTGTCATTACAAGGCTATTAAATATCACTTGACCATACAGACTTTAATCTATGTGATATAAAAAAAATACATATTATTTATAACTTAGTTTTAAACAATCATTAATTAACAAGTGCATACTCTCTCATTAGAAAATGTTTTTCTGTTGAGCAATTGGTCCAGGTGAAGAGCTTTATCCAGTCGTATTTCACGAAGCAAGTTTAAAAACAATACACGCATGGTATTATTTCCTTTAAATAAAAGTTTTTCTCTTATTTTGTGCACTTAATAAATTAGGTAAAGAAAAATATAGCAGAATTGAAGATTAATTCTTACTTGAATTAAACTACTACAATTTTGGGATCCAAGAAAAAAAAATAGACTTCTAACATAGACGAATATTTGACTATAGACGATAAACATACACAATATTTTTTTTTCTTTTTATTGATGATACGTATACTTATTAGCTAGCTTAATTATCGACAAAAATGCGCAATTTTCCGAGAGATTATTATGATAATAACTGCAGTCAATTTACTTGTACATGAAGTTTTGAATAATTCCAACTGATGTATAATATAATATATCATTTATTTTTATCATTAAGTCACTAAGATATTTGGTTTTGTTCATACTTTAGGAATTATAAATTTTTTTTTTTTTTAACGGTAACTTCTCCATAAGAATGCCCCTATATAACTTTTCCTATATTTACTCTGAGAAAGTTTATAATCTTTTTTATATTTTTTTTAAAAAAAATATACAGGTGCATAATTTAATCTTATTTATCATTCTTATTATTTCCAGACAATTCTTGGTGAATAAAACATATTTTAACGTATGTAACTACATTACTTGTAAAGGCAGACAATATTGAGAAAGAGCGTGAAAATGTTTCTAGTTGATTTTCCTTGGTTTCAAAATATTTCTTTCAATTATTTTTTTTTTCTTTCTATACCAAGAAAATATCAATAAATGACATAAAGTTAATAAATAATTAATCTTTTCTTGGAAATCGCTTCTTTTCCTTAATTTAGCTATAATATAATTTTTCGTGACTCTTTTAGTTAATTCTGTCATTTTTAACTTTAGCATGAGACAATAAATTTTTAAGTATAAAAGGTCTTTAAATAGATAGATGGCAAAGAACATCAGGATATCTTATCAAAAAATTTTTAGCCACACATTATATTATTAAAATTTTACTTTGATTACATTTATTTCTGCAAAATAAAATTGAAAAAATTGAGTTACCAAATTTCAGCACTGTTCCTTCCTTGAAAACTAAAAGCAGACTATCTATTTTTTTTTTTTTTACTTTAACGACCTCTTCCAGAAAAATAATCATTTGATTATAACATAAACAAAAGAAAGGAAAAACCTATTACAATCATATAGTTTTAGTATTATTTACCTGGATTACAAAGTAATTTGACAATATAGAAAATAATAAATACATTAAATTAACAATCAGTGATGTATAATTCTTTAAACATTATTTTTTTTTAATTTTTTTTTTACAAAAAGAAATTACCAGAAGTTATTGTGCTTTATGATAAGACACTCATCCACTCCCCTCTACCCATCCAAAATCAATTACTGTTTAGATTTTATACCATATTAATTTGCTCTAATTATTAATATCTAAATATTAAATTATTCGTGTTCTCTCTTTCAAAATGACATTGAGTTATTAAATCTATTAGTTATTCACCCAAAACATGCCAAAGTGAGTGAATATCATACTTTATTAATCAATTATTACTATTATTATTTTATCTTTTTTATTTCTTTAAAGAATAGCATTGTTTTCCTGCAGAAACAATGCCAAGTAAACCAAGTGTCAATAACACTAGGTTACAATTCTCCCACCATTATAATAAATAAAAAATAAAATAATATATGCATTTTTAACACTTCTTAGGGTATTACTAAGTTTATATCCTACTTCTTTCTTATGTCAATAAATACAGTTTAAAGGATTTAATTTTGCTTGGGATATGGTAGTAAGCTTCGGGCATTATAGGTACCTCTTGTTCCATCAGGGGTTGAGACCAAAAAGGCATTCTCACCCACTTGTTTCACAATTTCATAGGGGCCTTCATAAAGATACATGAATTTTCTAAACATATGTTTCCGGAGATTACTCACATGGGGAGTTCTAATTAAAACAAAATCATGGACTTTAAAAGGATGTGGACTGGTTTTGGAATACCGAGTGTGTTTATCACCCATCTTTTTAAGGTTAATTCTGGCCAGTGCTTGGTCATGTTCTACATTATGCTGTTCCCCATATGCTTAAAAATAGGGCCCCGAAGTGAGGAACATTCCTGCGAGGTCCTTTTTAATTTAATGCCCTGCTACTTTTACTACCTTTTATATTTTTCTTTGGTATTGTTGGGATACCACTAGTAGAAGGCTGATTCTCATTCAGAATTCTACTCTTAACTGTTGGCCTACTGAGATGGCTATTCTGTCTACCATAGGGATTCATCCTATAATATCCTTTTTCTCTAACTAACTTCCTCCTTCCCATATGTGACCTATCTGCGAAATAGATATTACTCACCATCAGATGGGTGTCTCTATTTACCCTAATTCTATTATCAATATTCCTATCGCTGGTCTCTAACGAATCTAAAATTTCTACTACCTCTTCTATGGTATGTCTGTCAGCAGCAATCAAGATCTGTTCTATATGCCTCGGCAGATTATGGCAAATTATTCGCACAATTTGTGTCTCAGATAAAGGATAAGCTGTCAAGGTTTTTAATTTGACGGCCTGACTGCTGAAAAACTGAGTATAACTACCCTTATTTACATGATATCTTTCCTGAGATATCTGATATCTCAGGTTATCTTGGCGGTCTTCCCACCAAAAACTGGCTAACATAAGATATTTGAAGTCTCCATATGTTTCTGGTTTAATAAATAATGATTGCCACCAGTCTTTAGATGCTGCACACAAATGGTTAGCGGCAATAGCAATCTTTTCTATCTCAGATAAATGACATAAGGTGAATAACTCCTCCAGATTCTGGAGATACTCGTGTGGATTCTCCAGATATTCACCTCTAAAAAATTTTATTTTTAAGAATTTTAAGGCCATGGAGCTATTACTTTCTGGCTCTAGCATGACTTTACTTCTAGCCTCATTTAATGGATCATATATTGATTCTACTGGATTAATTACCGTTTGTAACTCAGATATTACTTGGTTATTATGACCATTATTTGTTTCCTTTACTTGAGTTTCAGATAAACCTTTACTTTGAACAACTTTTTTACTTTTTGTAAAATTATCCCTATTATAGTCTATAGCTTGCATTCGACTCTCTAATTCTAACTTATAGTTCTGCCGTTCACAGTCTATTCTCTTTGAACTATCTTTTAGGCCTACATTTAAGTGTTTAATCTGTTGTTCCAATTGGTTAATAGTTTCATCTTTATCCCGAATTTATCTTCTAACCTTTGATAGACTTTACTCTCACACTGAGTCATTAATTCCCCTATTTCATCTTGGAGATTATTATGTAATAACTGTGCATTACTCTTTATTATATCATTAAAATTTTCTACTTTTCCCATAACTTGACTTAGCTCACTTTCTAGATTTTGATTAATCTCACATTGGGTCAACTCTTGAGTTTCTAGTTTAGCTATTAATCTGGTAATCTAGCTCTGACATCCTTTCACTACATTGTCAGGTGCTAGAGTTATATTTTTAACTTCCTCTTTCAAATTACTAACTTCACTTCTAGCACTGTCTAATTCTCCCTTAATAGATTCAACTCTATCCTGAACTTCTCTTTGAAATACTACTGTTTCCTTTTGATAATTTTTTATTTCCTGTACTTCATTGTTTAATACAATATATTGACTTTTAAAGTCCTGCTGGATAGCCTCAATCATATTTTCTGCCCTTTCAGAATTTGTTTCGATCTCTTTCCTTATTCTTATTTCCAGCTTTTCAGAGGCCAATTTTGATTCTTCTACATGATTTCTCAAATCTTCTCTTAAGTCCTTTATCTCCTGTACTTGATTTTGAGATGTCTCTTTGATCTCCTGCATTTGATTCTCTAATTTAATATTTAAATTCTGTATCTGATTTTTTAATTCACATTCTAATTTACTATTTGAGTTTTGGATCTGACTTTTTAATTCACTATTTGATTGCTCTAATTTACTATTTGAGTTTTGGATCTGACTTTTTAATTCACTTTTTAATTCACTATTTGAGTTTTGAATCTGACTTTTCAATTCACTATTTGATTGTTTTAATTCACTATTTGAGTTTTGTATCTGACTTTTCAATTCACTATTTGATTTTTCTAATTCACTATTTGAGTTTTGTATCTGACTTTTCAATTCACTATTTGATTTTTCTAATTTTTTCAAGAATTCCTCCAATGTATTTCTCATTAATTGATCTGGCTCATTTTCATGTTTTCCCTTTATTATTGTGGCTTCTTCTGGGTTAGCTATATCCAAATATTCCCCTTCCTCTTTTAATTGTACACTAAAATATGGAGTCTGTATATCAGGGGATTGTAACTCTTGGGATCCTCCCAAATCCTCAGAAATACTATGATTATTTTTGTTTTCACTCATTTTAAAATTCTAACTCTTTTAGTATTTAACAGTACTGAAATATTAGCAATGAACTATTAATAAATTTATCGATAAGAAATTATTGACAAGACATCCTGCCTCCATGCCTCTCCTACCAAAAACGATCTACACCAAAAACTATGCTCTGACATTTACTATCCCTAAAGCTCCAACATTAACTACTAAATATGCTTTTTTTTTTTTTTTCACATGTTTCTTGGTCCATATAAATCTCATTAGATATTATGTAATATAGCATAAGTGCCAATCACAAGACCAGACAAACAGATCATCATAAATGATAAAATCATTACAGTGTTTTATGGAATTGCCTACAGACCACAACATCCTAAACTGACAACTTAATTATTTATTTTTCAGTGGCAAAAGATTAGATCATATAATAAATATTCACATAATATCTTATGGCTAAAACAATTCATTATTGGTAAATATTTTTAATCAATGAATAACCAATCCATTCAACTACAAACAATATTAATATTGACTTCAAGAAAAGTTTACTAAATTCCTCGTGGCCAGCTATAGCCATCGAAGGCCCCTGTAGTTGGGTGGCCATTTCTAACCCCGTAAATTTTATTAACTTATTATTTTTGTTTATTTCTAACTCTTTATTTATTTGTCTATTTTATTTGCACTGGTTTATTTATTTGTTTGCACCCCGGACACTACTTTACACAGGTTGTTTTTAAGGCAACCAAAATAAAACCAACATATCCATTAAGTTTCCAATATGATCTAAAATACCTTTCATATAATACAATTGTACATTCAATTCTCTTAAGCCATGCCACGATTGTAATAACAACAATAATTGATCACTTATTAATTTAAAGAATAATTATAATAATATTAATCTCAGGGTTCTTTGTTTCATGTAAGGAAATGCTCGGCAGTATTGTGTTGTCGCATATGACTGGCATTCTGGTCGGCTATAGGAAACATTTATTTTACTTAAATTCAATGTGTCTTCATCTCTCATATCAACTACTATATTATTTAAAGAGATGATAATTATATTCAATAATGACATACAATTTTGAATAATACAGCCCCTTTATCCAGAATCTCAGTCAGAATAATAAAAAGACAAGGGTGTTTTTTTTTTTTGTCCTTCCATCATCCATGACAACACAATAATTTAACTAAGATTTATTACTTAGACAAATTAACTAAATGGGAATGGAATAATGTGCAACCAAAGTTAATGGTTTGGGAATAAATTCATTTTTACACACACAAAAAAAAATGTTTAGTCTGAAGTTTGCAACTCCATAAATAATTATCATTAAACTAAAATATAATGACATATTCCGATCTGCTTAACTTTATTTATCTGGTATATTAAGTTTTTAAGAATTTAGAATGATTTCGGACTCAAGAAAAGGTTTTGCAAATATTGTGCAAACACTTATATTTAGCATATAAAAACAAAAAAAATGAATCTACAACAAATTTTAACCAGACTATAATTTATTATTATCACAAAAAAAAATATATGAACATTTATTCAATAATCCCATAGTAATACAAAAATATAAAATATAACTGACATTAATCTGTATACTCTTTTGGTTATGAACTAGAGGTTACTACTTCTACTGTATGCAATCATATGGATTGATTAACTAAAAATACATTTCATTACCAATACATTGTTTATTAAATTTTGATAACCTTGTAGAAGCTTTTATTCAAAATTATTGACTAACTATTTTGTTTTTGTTTTTGTTTTTTTTTAAACGATTAATCCCATCATATGCAATACGCAAAATATTAAATTTATTTCTAATACATTTACTTTATTTATGGTCTTTAATGGGATAACCTATTCTAATTATAGGCCAGTTATCAGAAGTTACACTTACCATCTTACATTTAACTTAATGCTAACTTAAGTTATGATACAAATTTTATTCATACGTATAATTTTAAATATGAGTATTATTTAATTACTAACCAGAATTAAATATTGCATTTGAATATTCCTTCAGTAAATAAACATTTTAAAACCACGCAATTTTAATTACTTTCTCCATTGATTTACTTGTCAAATACTAGCAATATTTAGCAGCACAATACAGATATCGACCCTAGTTACTAACGCACTATTTATACTAAAGTGGATCTTGAGGAACTAACACCTCCAATATAACCTTTATCTTGCCCGAACTTTCAAAATTAAGCACAATAATCAACACCTTCCATGGTGGAGCTATCTTTATTTTCACATGAGGAATATGGAATAACCACGAAGGTTTGTAAAGTAATCTACTACATTAAAATATTTTGGTGGTTTCTTGCCTCTTACTTGGGCATACAACGAACACACACCAAATACAATCCTCTCCTGGGATTTAAACGAATGAAGCATACTAAATGCTAGATAAATTCTTGATCGTCCTATCTATGAGAATCGATCACTTGGGCTATAAACATACCTGAACATTATATTTAAAATCTTCCTCTCATGGAAAACAAAGCTTTTGGGGAGATCATTTTTCATCCCACAAAATAAATACATTATAATTATTACCTATGCGAATATTAAGCATATACCAATGCTATATCTGGGCAGGATAAGTAAATACACTGATTATAATAAACTTATGTTACCGTGTATACTTTGATCAACATCTGAAATCAATGGACATCATAGAATAAAAGTATAATAATTTTAATTTTAATAAAGGAACATTCAAAATAGTTGGTAGCATACTATCTTAAACTAAATAAAGTGGATGTGTTATTTAAGAATAATTAGGAATAACTTTCTCAATTAATACAGTATAAATTCGTTTCAAAACTTTAACAAGAAATATTTTGTTATAGCATTTTGTTTTTTTTTAGTTACTTCTGATAATTTTCAATATTTATTTTACCCCTTAAATATCTAAATATTTTTCTTTTACGTATCTAACATACAAAATTTCTACCTACAATTGTATGTAATAATTAAAACATATTTTATAGATTTTTTTTCTTCCGTGTTAAATATCAACTTAACCTATAATAATTATATTAAAACATACCTTTGTCATTACAAGGCTATTAAATATCACTTGACCATACAGACTTTAATCTATGTGATATAAAAAAAATACATATTATTTATAACTTAGTTTTAAACAATCATTAATTAACAAGTGCATACTCTCTCATTAGAAAATGTTTTTCTGTTGAGCAATTGGTCCAGGTGAAGAGCTTTATCCAGTCGTATTTCGCAAAGCAAGTTTAAAAACAATAAACGTATGGTATTATTTCCTTTAAATAAAAGTTTTTCTCTTATTTTGTGCGCTTAATAAATTAGGTAAAGAAAAATATAGCAGAATTGAAGATTAATTCTTACTTGAATTAAACTACTACAATTTTGGGATCCAAGAAAAAAACGATAAACATACACAATATTTTTTTTTCTTTTTATTGATGATATGTATACTTATTAGCTAGCTTACTTATCGACAAAAATGCACAATTTTCCAAGAGATTATTATGATAATAACTGCAGTCAATTTACTTGTACATGAAGTTTTGAATAATTCCAACTGATGTATAATATAATATATCATTTAATTTTATCATTAAGTCACTAAGATATTTGGTTTTGTTCATACTTTAGGAATTATAATTTTTTTGTTTTTTAACGGTAACTTCTCCGTAAGAATGCCCCTATATAACTTTTCCTATATTTACTCTGAGAAAGTTTATATTCTTTTTTATATATTTTTTAAAAAATATATACAGGTGCATAATTTAATCTTATTTATCATTCTTATTATTTCCAGACAATTCTTGGTGAATAAAACATATTTTAACGTATGTAACTACATTACTTGTAAAGGCAGACAATATTGAGAAAGAGCGCAAAAATGTTTCTAGTTGATTTTCCTTGGTTTCAAAATATTTCTTTCAATTATTTTTTTTTCTTTCTATACCAAGAAAATATCAATAAATGACATAAAGTTAATAAATAATTAATCTTTTCTTGGAAATCGCTTCTTTTCCTTAATTTAGATATAATATAATTTTTCGTGACTCTTTTAGTTAATTCTGTCATTTTTAACTTTAGCGTGAGACAATAAATTTTTAAGTATAAAAGGTCTTTAAATAGGTAGATGGCAAAGAACATCAGGATATCTTATCAAAAAATTTTTAGCCACACATTATATTATTAAAATTTTACTTTGATTACATTTATTTCTGCAAAATAAAATTGAAAAAATTGAGTTACCAAATTTCAGCACTGTTCCTTCCTTGAAAACTAAAAGCAGACTATCTATTTATTTTTTTTTACTTTAGCGACCTCTTCCAGAAAAATAATCATTTGATTATAACATAAACAAAAGAAAGGAAAAACCTATTACAATCATATAGTTTTAGTATTATTTACCTGGATTACAAAGTAATTTGACAATATAAAAAATAATAAATACATTAAATTAACAATCAGTGATGTATAATTCTTTAAACATTATTTTTTTTTAATTTTTTTTTTTACAAAAAGAAATTACCAGAAGTTATTGTGCTGTATGATAAGACACTCATCCACTCCCCTCTACCCATCCAAAATCAATTACTGTTTAGCTTTTATACCATATTAATTTGCTCTAATTATTAATATCTAAATATTAAATTATTCATGTTCTCTCTTTCAAAATGACATTGAGTTATTAAATCTATTAGTTATTCACCCAAAACATGCCAAAGTGAGTGAATAGCATACTTTATTAATCAATTATTACTATTATTATTTTATCTTTTTTATTTCTTTAAAGAATAGCATTGTTTTCCTGCAGAAACAATGCCAAGTAAACCAAGTGTCAATAACACTAGGTTACAATATATATATATATATATATATATATATATATATATATATAATGTTAATTCTAATATTCTCATGGATAAATGAATTCATAGTATTATTTCCGAGAGCTTCCTTGTAATAAAAATGTAATAGCTAAATAACTGGTGTTTCAAATCTCCCACACACATTCTTATGATTTGAGAAAGAAAAAGCTCTGAGGAAAGTACTTGATATGTTATTGAAACATCATCTATTTAGCTATTATATTTTTATTACACAGAAGCTCCTGGAAATAATACTATATATATATATATATATATATATATATTCATAGTATTAATATATATATATATATATATATATATATATATTAAAAACTACTATCTCATGCCACATACAGTGGATGAGTAATCTTTATAATGTTTGTGTGCATATTTGTTTAAAATTTTTAAAAAATAGAAAGAAACAGAGACAAAACTTATATAAATATTAAAATAGAGTTTAAAAATACTAATATTTATAATAATTCTTAAAGATATTTTTTCTACTTTTGTTACAGTACACATTAATTACTACAGGGTAATAATGAATCATTATTATTACTCTGGCTTGCATTGATTGGCAATACTGTATGGAGAGTTTTTGCCTGTTTTGATAACAGTTATAAGCAAGCATAAGAAATGGTGATCATGTGATGTTTATTGGCTTAAAATTAATAAATCATCCTGAGATTACATTTATATAACTGTTTTAGATAAGGAATTAGATTCAAAATCTTAAAGTATTTTAGCTTCTAGATGCATAACTGCATTACATTAAAACAAAGTCCAGAAACTGGTCTGGAGATGGGGACTTAAATGTTCTGACAGCCAATAATCATTGATTACTCAAGCTTACTATAGATGATATGAGAGTAGAGAGCTACATTTATTTTACTGCAATACTGTTCTATAAAAATGGCCTGCTTTTATCAGTAATTTATTTAATTCTATCATCCTATATTTACTTTTTCATTGTTCATTGACAGCAAGTAGCAAAAGTAGTGCCTATATACATATAAAATATACTATATTGTATGTATATATCATAGATAATAATGCAACAAAATTTATTATAGTCATGCTTTGACAAATATATGCTGTATTAAAAGCCTGGCACAGCAAAGTAACAAATATTGTTTTGGCCCAAAGACTTATTATTGTAATAATTGATAATTGTCTACATACTGTAGTAGATTATATTTTATTTTATATATAAAAGCAAAAAAAAAAAAAAGACAAGAAAGAAAATTTTAGAAAATCTACTCAGAAGAAATATTTGGAAAAAGTGAATGTTGTATGAAAAAAAGAATGGTTACATAAAGTTTTATATATAAACGGTATTAGAAAAAAGCAATTAAGTGTAATTTTTGTAGCAGTTAACTCTATCTTTCTATTTTGAATAAATTCTAGTGAGAATCAGTGTACATATTCTCCACATTTGGACATTTTATTTTTACAATTAAACTTTTTATCTATATAACATATTGATAACCTTAACATTATTTATTACAAATATAAGCTTTCCGGTGATAGGCATATTAAAAGTTAATATTTGACATTTTAAAAGTATGAAAAGAAATATTTAAATAAAATTATGATCTTTAATAATGGCACTCAACATCATTGGATATAATTTATCTATTCAAAAAGTTAATAAAATGAAATATTAGAAATTTAAATATATAGGTTAGTTATCATAAAAGAAAAAAATTAAAAGTTAGTATATTAATTATTATTATTAAAATTTTAAAAAAGTTTTTTTCTTTTCTGTTTTGATAAAACAAATTTTATTTTGCCCAATAGAAACTGCTGCAATGAACTTTTAAAAAGTTATCTTTTTAAAAATAAATTATTTTCAAATACAATCTTCTATTAGTGATATAGTTTTTGGTTTAAGTTTTTGAAATATTGCATCATAACTTTTAATTTGTTAACAAATTACTGAAAATTATATTTTTCTTTAAAAACATAAATTAATCAGTTAGTTTTCCTTGAGTTAAAACACTTGGCCAATCAGAAATTCTCTTTTTCATTGACTTCTGGGCCACCTCCCTCATGGCATTATTATGCTAATAGGATAGTGTCAATTATATGAAAGATTCACATAATACTAAAATCTTCAGATTTTTTCCCCAACTAATACATTACAATTTTAACTTCTGGAAAAAAAGCTACACTCTGTAATATAATGTTATAGATAGTCTTAACACAACGTGTAGAAGATATAACAATGACAATCTCATTGTAATGCACAAAACTGCAAACTTTTCATGAGGTTATAGATACTGAGATTCGGCCTATTAAAAAGTACATTGTGTGTTAAGTAAAATTGTATATTAAGAACAGAGAAATAGTAAAAGATACAATTATTTAAAATATTCTATTTCTAAGGTATTTAGTAGTTGAAAAATGTTAGAAATATTATTCCAAATTTAAGAACATATTTCAATGATGATTATTTTTATTAAAACAATAATATTAAAAATTAATTTTTGATCATAATCTTCAAATTTTTTATTCATTACTATTATAATAAATAATATGTCTACAAATGAAAAAAAATATTAGACTTGTCAGACTTAATTCATAATTTTATTTTCTTTGTCTAAATTTTTAAATAAGCTCTGAAATAGTAGCTAAGAAATTATGATTATTGAAAGACACCACTAATCTCATTATACTCTGCTCAGATTTATGTATCAATGAACAAAATAACTTTTAATTATAAATTAATAAAATATCTACAAATTAATAAATGACTTCATACAAATTAATAAATAATTTACTTTCTGCAGCCTTAAGTAAAAAGTTTAAAATAGTCACTATGTATAATCAATATGTGTAAAATATTCAGTTGTCTAATTTGAGGAAAAACGAAATTTGTTATAGATTGTAGTATATTTCTATTTATAACTTTCGTAATTGTTCTGATGCTTTTATAATACACATTAGTATTTGAACTTATTTTATTTCATAACCTTAAATTCAGTATATGAAAATTTAAAGTTCTCTAGTTCAATTTCCATGCTAATACTGAGAATGGTCAAGCCAGTAGCGCCTAAAGATGAAAGGAGACTAATATCACTTAAAACATTGTTCTATATACCAACATGTGTGCTTATTAACAGTGGAACATATTTGAAAAATTTAAATACAGTTTGAATTTTTCCAAAAAAACATTAAAAAATTAATATTAAATCATGGAAATAGTACAACATATTGTTTTCCTGAAGGTTTGTGATGGTGATGTTTTAGTTGTATTTTTGTATTGGACTATTTCCATCATCTAATATGAGTATTGAATGTCTTTAGAAAAATTTAACTTTATTTAAATATTTCAATTACATTTAACTGTTAGTAACAGCATATAGATAAGTATATTAAATTTCTACTGACTGTTACCTTTAGCAGGATCCTCATTTGGTTAGAGCATTACCTTAAAATTCAATACTCAAGAATCTAAGGGTCCAAGTTCGAATCCCATGCTAATATTGTCACTGGTCAGGCCAGCAACAGGTAAAGAAGAGGGGAGAATACTTCTTGAAATATTGTGCATATACTAATCTGTCTGATGTGCTATCACTAACAATTGAATGTATTTGGAATATTTAAATAAAGTTAAATTTTTCTAAAGACATTCAATACTCATATTAGATTATGTAAATAGTCTAATATAAAAAAACACAACATATAATTATAATTATTGTCAATGGTGATACATATTTATACTTAAATGCTTTTTATCAGAAGTCTTCTTTGTGGGAGACTACTTAACATACATGCATATTAAAATGTTTTTAACAATTTAATTAATTTTTTACTTTGCTATTTTAGTTAATTTGATGGTAGTAATAACAGCATTACTAATATTACTATTTCTTTTAGAAACATCTATTTTTTCCAATTATGGCAGAAGAAGAAAATGTTGACAAGAAAACTAGTAATGAGGATTTAATATATACTATTTCTGAAAATCCACCTTGGTATTTCAGTATACTTGCAGCTTTTCAGGTAACTGAATTTATTAAATTTAAAATAGTTTATTTTTTTAAAGGTTGTTATAACATATTATTCTATTTTAATTAAAAAGAGTAAATTATAAATTTATATTTATAATTGGGGATGCTGTGATTTTTTTAATACTTAATGGATATATATGAAATGACAGAATTAAATGGCATTTTTAGACTTGTATTATTTTAAGAAGACAATGAAATCTCCATCTGTATTAAGTTTAATTAAGCATTTTGCTCATGTCATTATTTTAGTACCAAGCAGATGAAAATGATAATAATTTAGTGCTGATTTAGAATACACTCTCTGCCATTTTGAATTTAAGGATTGCCAAAACTACTGCAGACACATCCAAGTGATAAATCACATCATATAAAATACACTTCACTTGGATGTGTCAGTGGTGGTTTTGGGTGGTCCTTAGAATTCATATTGGTGGAAAACACACTCTAAATTACTTTGATCAAATCAAGGCTATAATTTCAAAATACTAAAAGCTTATAACTTCTAAAATACGAACTTTATTACAATAATGGCAGCACTTTATTCCAAAGTATGTGTGGAGGAAAAAGAATGTTTTTGATTATATGAAATATTGTCCAAAAAATGCAGAAGACTGATCAAGCCAAGCTTATAATTTTGAAATACTAAAAGCTTATAACTTCTAAGATACAAATTTTATTACAATATATGCCTATAACCATACATTGAATAAATGGAAAATTGATCAAACAAAGCATATAATTTCAAAATACTAAAAGATTTTATTATAATATGCCCATAACCACATTGAAATAGCATAAAATTGATCAAACCAAGCTTATAATTTTGAAATATTAAAAACTTATAACCTCTAAAATATGAATTTTATTACAATATATGCCTATAATAACATGTTGATTAAACATAAAATTGATAAAACCAAGCTTATAATTTCAAAATACTAAAAGCTTATAACTTCTGAAATACAAATTTTATGGCAATAATAATGATGCTTCATGTCAAAGTATGTGGGGAAGGATGTTTTTGATAACATGAAGTACCATCCAAAAAATGTGAAGTCCAATCAAATCAAGCTTGTAATTTTGAAATACTAAAAGCTTATAACTTTTAAAGTACAGCAGCTGAAAGAGAAATTGTCTGAAATAAAACACATTAATTTGACAATTAGTTGGACTTTTTCTTACCAGAAATAAACTCTGATGTTGTGTGCTTCCTTTATTATATATAGAAAAAAAAATAAAGAAATAATAGTGTTGTTCACATTTGATCTCCTGACATGGATATTGAATCTACACTTAATTATGTGAAGTCCTTACAGGCTCTTGAAATTGATACATTTGAACAAGGCTAACTTTTTTCTCATCTTCATCTTTTTCTTCATAATGTTATGTGAGAAATAGAGCACACAGTACTCACTTTGGTAAGAAAAAATTCCGATTTATTATTTTTTTATTAATTATTAAATTAATATTCTTTACTTTAGACAATTATTCCTTTGGCTAATGTTAAGATAAATTGCAATTTATTATTAATTGTAGAATTAATATGCTTTGACAGTTGTTTCTACATTTATTCAACATTTATGTTATTTCAATATGTGGTTATGGATCTTTATTGTAATAAAATTTATATTTTTAAAGTTATAAGCTTTTAGTATTTCAGAATTATAAGCAGAATTTACTCAATTTTATGTTTATTCAACATATCAGTATGAGCACATATTGTAATAAAATTTGATTAATGATGGTGCTTCATGGCAAAGTATACAGGGAAGGGAAATAATATTTTTGACAATACTTTGTATCGTCAAAAAATGCAGAAGTCACAAATACATGATTTATTTACCTTTTTAATGTTTTTTTTCCTTTTTTTAATTAATATATATATATCCATTATTTATTTCCATTCACTTTTTTTCTTTAATAACTGAAATATAGGCTTATTATATACCTATATGAATATATGTAATATATAAGGTATATGAGCACAGACTTTCATACCACCCACCACTCAACACTCCATCTCATATCACTGATACACTTGAACATATATATGTTGAAAAGAAAATAATCACCAATATACCTGGGTCTCATTTTACATGATAGATAGGTTCCTCTGAAAACACGCGCAAACGAAATCACACAAAAATAGATGCAACTTACATTGAAAAAGGGGGGATGCAGTCTGTGATTTTTCAAAATTCACATAAAAGCAAAGCACCAACGTAAAATTACTTTAAAATTCGCGCAAAAAAAAATAAGGAAATAAAATATGACTAATAAAAAATTTCAAATTTGAAAAAAATTGATACAAGACAAACTTTTTTTAACTATAATATTTAATTTTATTCAAAATAATATATTTTTATGCATAATTTACAGTACAGTAATTTACATTTTTTTATCCACATTTTAATTATTATCACTATTTACCGAAAAACATGTTCGTTTGCAAACTGGTAAAAAATCAAATTTTTCACAAGAGGAAATGCAACTAGTGCCAACTTCACACTCATGTTGTGTCAGTGGTTTTCTGGTGACAACGTAATTAGATTAATTTAATCTTTGACACGATGATTTTATTAATTGTTTATGACTCTAATAACTAAAAATTAAATTCTTATTTTTGTCTTTAATTTTTTAATTTTCAATTCCGTTTAAAAATCAAATTTCACATCACATTAATTTCAAGTTGCCACAAGTAATTTTTAAATTGTTAATTACAATTAAAAATCAGATTTTAATTTTTAATTGTCAAATTTAATTGTGCCCACTGCTATTACTCACCTTTTAAAAATAAACTTGTGGACACTAAATGATTAATAATTGATTACATTCTTTTTTAAAAAGCAAAAACAGAATGTGATTTAAAATGCAAAATTAACACGCACAATGTTTGAACAAATTTACATTATAATCTTGTAAAATTTAATGTGTGTATACATAAAATGTGGAAATCATGATTTTAATTTTATTATTGCATAAAATCTTACTATTATAAAGCACTGAAAATATTAAAATTACTAAGATGAAAGTTGAATTCCAATAATGTTCTATTACTTTCAATATAACATAAGTGCACAAAATTTATTATTTAAAGTAATAATACATTATCGGAGTTCGACTTCAAGTGAAACATGAATCGTGTAACTTCAAAATCATGTTAAATAAGTCCGCATAAAAAGAGATCCAGGTGTATATGTATTTCATGTTAAACCAGAAATCATCAGTTGGTCCAGATTATCATCTCTACACATATATGCAATAAGTGCTCAGATATATATTAAGATAGCTAATCTTCATACTTTATTGGACAGGCTTCAATCCACTCCACACTCCAACTCTTCAACCATCCATTCAAATGAAAATCTGGTAATGGAACACTCAAAGGCCACTTTGAGGCTGAGATACTTGTCACATCTTGTCACATCCATATTGACCTAAAGTCAATCTGACCCCTCATGTACAGGACATAATCCATTAGGTCAACATCTCAGCCTCAGGGTGGCCTTTGAGCATTCCATCATCAGATTTTCATTTGGATGGACAATTGAAGAGTTGGAGTGTGGAGTGGATTGAAGACTGTCCATTAAAGCATGAAGATTGTCTACCTTAATATATATCTGAGCACTTATTACATATATGTGTAGAGATGATAATCTGGACCAACTGATAATGGCTGGTTTAGCATGAAATACGTATATTGGTGATTATTTATCTTTTCAACATATATGTGTTCAAGTGCATCAATGATATGAGATGTAATGTTGAGTGGTGAGTGGTGTAAAAGTCTGTGCTCATATACCCTATATATTACATATATTCATGTAGGTATATAATAAGCCTGTATTTCAGTTATTACATAGCAGAGATGTCTGCCCATCCCTTGTATATGTATTTAAATGGATTATGCCCTGTACATGAGGGTCACATTGACTTTAGGTCAACATGGGTGTGACAAGAATCTTGGCCTCAGAGTGGCTTTTGAGCATTCCATCATCAGAAATTTCATTTGAATGGATGGTTGAAGAGATGAAGTGTGGAGTGGATTGAAGCCTGTCCATTAAAGTATGAAGATTGGCTATCTTAATATATATCTGAGCATTTATTACATATATGTGTAGAGATGGTAATCTGGACCAACTGATGATTGCTGGTTTAGCATGAAATATGTATATTGGTGATTATTTATCTTTTCAACATATACGTGTTCAAAGTGTGTCCATGACATGAGATGGAGTGTTGAGTGATGGGTGGTATGAAAGTTTTTTTCTTTAAGTATTTTAAATTTGTATTTTAAAAATTATAAGCTTTTAGCATTTCAAAATTTATTCATTTCTCCCATTTTTTTATATTTTGTATATTTTAGTCACATGATTTGATCAAGCATAGTTGTATGGAATTTGCATTTCAATTTTTTAATTATTGATGTAAATTGTGATTTTGAAACAAATGGTCATAGTGAGGACATATGGATTATTCAGTGTCATTTATCACTTGGATATGTCAGCACTGGTTTTGGGTGGTCTTTAGAATTTCAAAATGGCAGAAAGTGGACTAATCCACAACCTGAGTTATTTATTGGGAGAAAAAATTTAAAAAATAAAAAAAAATTTAAATTTTAACTTTAATATTAAGATGTTTTTACAGCCAAGTCAAATTGGCCATATTTATATACATATATTTTTCATTTGACATCTTTTTATTGGATGATATATTTCAAATTAATTTAATAATTTAACGAACTTTTTCAAATACTATTATTATTTCTATATGTTCTAACAGTTTCCACAGACATGCAATCTCATAATAAAAAATCTTGCATCAATAAAGCCAGTTAAAATTGATATTAATATTAAAAATAAAGGTCTCTATTGAATATAGCAAATCAGTATAAATGTTAAAAAGTATAAAAATTAAAATGTTAGAAAAATTGCATTAATTATTTAATTAACTTGAAATACTTATGAAGTTAGCAATCAAGATAATTATGTTAAAAGTACAGTAGATATGACACAAAATTATTTTATCTTTCTAAAGAATATTACTGAGATTATTAAATCTCAAGTGTATTATACAATAACTTCTAATCCCTTCTAAATTTACAATAAGCTTTTTTTTAATAAAATAAATATAAAAAATTAAATTCCTCCTCAGTTTGTTACTTTGAAGTTATTTAGAGATAATAATTAATTATTACCAAACTTTAAACTTATCAGTTATTTTTTTACCTTAAAAGTAATTATTAGATATAAATCTTTAATGCTAGCATAGTTTTTCTTTACTTTGGCATTATTGGGGGCAGAAATACTCATAGCACAAATTTGCAAACAAATGCTATCAACTAATAATCTAGAATATTAAAATGCTAATATAACCCAGGAATTTAAAACTGATCATTTCTTCTTGTTCACCGTTATCTATCGTTATTTTATTTTCATCCTGAGTTCTCTACTTCTATTTTATTGTCTTGTCTGAAAATTCTTTTAACATTTTTTAATACACCAAAGCATTATTAATAAAATCAACTCTGCTCCAAATATAGATAATTTAAAAAACTTCTTTTATTTTTATTTGTTTAGCTTTTCATGGTAATCCACAAAAATATTTTACATAAAATAGAGTCACCTATCATACACCCATATCTGTATTATTCTTTTTGGTATCACCATGTAATATGTCCACAATTATTGCATTCACTAAATATTTTTCAGAATTTGGCGATTTTCTACAAATATTAAGGAAAATTCATTGAATGATTAAGGAAAAAGACTGTCTACATAATTTCCAAGCAATTAATTCTAGACAACATCATATGATTATCTTTTAATATACAAGGCTAAAAAAGAGCATTTTTCAAACAACTGCCATATAATTCTAATTTAAATTCATAATATAATAATATAAATATCAACCATTTGAACAGCATTAGCATATGGTCTAATTTTTTATTGGATTCTGAAATGCTATTAGTACTAAATTTAATTAACATAAGAAAAGTTTTAACAGTTTCAGTATCAATAACTATAAAGCATTACTGGTTAACATAGTACAAAAAAATAGTGAATAAGAATGGATCTCTACAACTTATTATACTTTCAACTTGATTTCCATTAGTAGTTTTATTAGATGAGCTAATAACTTATATTTAAACATAAATAGACAATTTATTCATATTATTCTCATCATTTACATGCACATTATATACTTTCATCTTCAGTTTTACTCACAAGAGATTTTCATTCTTATGCTTCCATATTTGAAGGCAGGAATTTCATCCCAAGAAGTGCATGGACTTCCACATATACATTATTTCAAAACGATATCACTTTTATCAAGATTCTTAGCCTCTTTTTCACAATCATATATATATATATATATAATAAGTGTAATAATAACCATATGGCCTTGAGCATTATTACACTTATTATTTAAGTAATACTTTGGGTACAATTTGAAATTTATAATTGCAATTTCTAAAGTTATGATTGACTATTTAATAGTCTGTATTCAGAATAATTTTTATTTACCTGTTTAAAGAGGTTTATTTTTTTCTATCAATAATTTCAATCTCTGTGGTCAAGTTGCAATCTTTAGTGCTTATATAAGTATATTAGACCATTAATAAAGGTGAATTCCACCCTTATTTTTAAACAGTAAGTTGTCTTTACAACAGTTAGAAATGGTTGATTGTTATTGATACTGATATTGTCTAAGTATTGACTGGTTTTTAATGATATAATATTGTTGTAAATTCATCCCAACTCATCTAAGCTTACTCCCAGAAAATGAACTTTTACTTACTACAATATTATTTAGTTTGAGTTTAACTTAAGACTGATCAATGAAATAAAAACAAAAGAAAATAGACAGCCAATGGCATAACCAGAATAATTGAAAAACTAGGAATTAATCCCAATTGCTTACATTAAGCATGAGATCTATTTAAAGAGAAATCAGACTAGTGTCAGATGTTGAATGACATTACTAACTTATCCCCTGTATTGTAGAATGCTATGAGGTATGCTCAAATCTTGAATAGAATGAGTTCAAAAGGGAAGTCATAGCATTTCTTCACAAACATTAGCTGCACTACAATTCTGTATCTAAATGTTTGAATACACTTTGTATTATAAATACATATAAAAAGCATCTTTTTATATTTTATTCACAAAGTTGGGTGTTATTCTTAAATGTTAAGGAATATTACTCTCAGCCATACAACCATATAAATACAATAGAGTTTTAGTGCAGTCATGACAAATTCTACACTCACAGATTATTTATCTCTCTTGTAATGTATTTGAAAAAAAATTATCATATATCATTAGTGCATAAAAAAAAACCAAATATTAATGGTTGCTCATTTTCTATAAAGAAAAGTTGTAGCCAAAAACTTTTTTTTTCCCACAAAAAGAAAAAATTCAAAATGCTAAAAATTAGTTTCCTTGAAGAATTCAATTCTCACAATGCAGAAAATTAGTCAGCATATATAGATTGAGAAATCTTTCTTACACACACCAAATAAAAAAATCACAATTAAAATTACCAATTTTTAAAAGTGTTTGTGATTCTTTAATATATAAAAATTTTAGTTCTCAGCCAATCCCTACATATCCTTCTGAGTTAGATTTCGATATAGCAACATCTTTTCACATGACTTATTTTTTCCAAAACCAGTAAGTATATTAAAAAGGTACAATTCAACCTCCATATTCAGGAAAAGGAGGAAAAAGCTAGAGATTTTTGCTACCGAACTTAGAAAGCTAATACTAAATCATCTTTAAAGATTTTTTAAATAAAGTACTGCGAGACTATTTTTAGTGTGGAATGGCAATCCATAGCTTTTGGGTCAAGATCTCCCAGGTGAGCAACTGAATATACAGCATGTTAGGGGACTCCATTAAAGACAAATTTTTAAGTTATTGGTCAGATGTATCAGACAAATATCTAGCTGATAAATGATCATAGGAAATATTAAGTTAAAAATATTAAAAACTGCTGAAATAAATTGGCAAAAATATAACAAACCAAAACATGCACATACTGAACCTCCACATCAATATACAGTGTGTAAATATTGTAATCATGTAGGTCATGTAAAAACTGCATGCTTTAAAAAACGATATCAAATAATTTAGAAAAGAAAGTATTTGATAAGTCCCCAAGGGTGAAATTAAATCATACTAAATCAATATTTGTTTAAATAATATGAGAAGCAATGATTCAATCTTCAGTTCCCCAATTACAATTAATGATATTCAAATAACAATGAAATTAGATTCCAGATCTGCAGTGTCCATTGTATCCATCAAAAACACTTAGGTTATCATTAATATAAAAAATAATCATAATGCATCCTACTAGAAAAATGATTACCAATTATCAAGGCAACCAAATACCACTCTTGAGTGAAACAAGAGTTAAAACTACTGTGCTGAAAAAAACTATTTCTTGTTTTTTGTGTCACATGGTGCACACAGCAATATATTATGCCAAAACTGGTTCAATTACTGGGCTATACAGTCAAGTGAACTAGCTTACAAATATAACAAAATTAAAAAAATATTACTCCGATGTATTTGGTAATAAATTAAGTCTGTCAGTTCAGATGTTTAATCAGTATGGTCATGAAAATGAAAATAAAATTCCTGAAATATAGCTAAGTATTTGAGTCCTATGCTGCATGTTTAATGGAACTGCCAAATGGGTTTGAGCAATAATCAGAGATTTAAAACGTTTGTATACAATAGTTGTTCATACTGCTGATATACAATATTATCACAGATATCAAGATCAATTAAGGCCAATCTATGAATGCCATGCAATAATGAAGTGTTCACCAGACCAAAAACTAGATTCCATAAATAATCCAGACCACATAAGTAATTCATACCTGATGAAAAAAGCAGATTGCATTACAAATGCAGACCAAATAAAGTTTTGTCTATATAAAAAACATATTTGATAATGAAACCAGATTTGGAATAATAAAATCAGGCCAAAAGATTAAATAATAATGTAACTTAGACATCCACTAAAATATCTCAAGGGCTAAATACCTCAAAAATAACTTTTGCCAGAAAGAGCAAATTTTGTGAGTTCATCCTAGCTTATCTTAAACTTATTCTTAAATAAAGGACTCGTTCTTAGTATAATATTATCAAGATTTAATTCAACCTTTAACAAAACGAACCAATGAAAAAATAATGAACATAAATAAACAGCAAACAGGCTAATACAAAAGCTACATCAGTGAAACCAATTGTTTCCAGGAAATATAAAGATTTTACTATATATTGAAGTCTTTTGAGAGAAAAATTAGACAAAATGAGATAGCATCAGACAAGTGTTAGATATTAAGCAGTAGTATGTAAATTGTTCACAATACTGTAGAATGCAGTGAGATATGCTCAAACCTGAAGCAGAAAATAACTATGATCACCACTGCACCTGAGGTGAGCCTCCCATAAGCTGGAAATGTTGGAGTTTAAAAGGGAAGTCACATCATTTTTTCTCAAACATTCGCTTTACTGAATCATGTATTTAAATGGTTGTATATATTTTATGGAGAGTATTCATTAAATGTTTAAATTTATCCAGTTATTACAGATTAAAAACATAGCGCTATATAAATAAATCATTCGTTATAAATTCAAAATTTATTTAAAAATTTCCAATACATTTATATGTTAGTAATAGCATTTACGTTTGTATATATTACAATGTTTTTTGAATGGTATTATTCAAGTTATACTATCTTGACCAATGATAGTACTAAAATGGGAATTGAATCAGGGATTAAATTTAGATTTGTGAAGAGTGAATTTAAGGTAATGCCTTAACGAATTAGGCTATTCTGTCACTAAGCATTTCATCATTTCCTAACTTTTCCATTTTTATAGATTTAATTGTGCCACCTTTTCATTTAAAGTACTTTCATATTTTAAAGAATGTTATAATTGTAAGAGTTACTTTGTTGTTGTTTTTGTGTTTTATTACTATATAAATTCTTTGAAAAAATTATACACATACTTCATGGTATCGTTTTTTTTTTTAGTAATTCTCAATTTTTTTTATTATTGAAACAATTTTTTTTTAACTCGGATATCAATTTATTGTTATATTTTTTAATTTATTTTTTTTCCTATAGTTTCTTTTCCAATGCAATATATTTTTATGGTTTAGTTATTTTTTTCTGCACAGTTTTACAAAACTTTTAAAAAATCAATATTTTTATATCGCTCATTTTTAAATATTTTTATTGATTTGTCTCAGTTAAAGATTTATTGGTCAATTGTTGTTTTTTATATGCCAGTTAGAATATTAGTTATTAGTACCTTTGTTTTACTCTGAGTCATCTTCGATATCTGTTAATATTTAATAACAATTTGTAAGTTCTAGTTTAAATTTATTGGAATATTTCTAAAATTAAAAAAGGTCAATTTTTAATATTGTCTTTACAAATAGCGTTAGTCTTTCTGAATTTACAGTTAAATCTAATAAGAATAGTACATTTTTGAAATTATTTGTATATATTTTCTGTTAATCAAAATTTAATCCAGCTCTTAGGTGTTCATGTGTACATATTTTGGTTTTGAAATTTTCTCAAAAAAAAAAAAAAAATTATAACATACATACTTCTCACTCTCCCCTCTTCTCCATAAATTTCATGTTCTCCATTTCTTATTTTTGTCTCTATTGACAATTTTATTTACAGCATTTTTACATTTCAATTATTTTTCAATTTTATCATTAAAATATCAAAAATAATTTTAAATGTTGTTTGATTTTATCGAAAGCTTTTTTGTGTTTGTAAATAAAAATATTTCTTTATCAGAATAAAAACTTTTTGTGCTATAAACTTAAAGGGATTATTTTCCATCAATTTGAATAATTACTTTTATCCCTTTCTTTGATGTATATTAGCAATCTCCACAAAGTTGATCTTTCATTTTTAATTTGTATTAAAGACTTTCAAAACTTGTAACTTTGTAATAAAGTATTATATACTTTCAAATCAACTTATCTTTTCACTTTTTTTTTCAAACTTGTTGTGGTTTTATAAGTTCTCATTTATCGTTAACCAATCTAATTCATGAAGTTTATTTGGTTGAATGTTATCTATAGTTATAAGTAACTAAATAATTAGCACTTTTTGCTTTGATCATCAATAATTATCTTAGATAATAATTTAACAATCACTTGAAAAGCAGGTTATTTTGTTCGTCGTTTATATATATATATATATATATATATATATATATATATATATATATATATATATATATATATATATATATATATATATATGATCATTTATACATATATTTATACATTCATTCTGTTTTCCGAAAACTCTAGTGATATCTCATTTTAAAACAACGAACAGGATAAATTTCTAATGTTCAACCATATGCTGTAGTCATTGTTATTAGTATGAGATTATTGATATATTACACAGTAAAGATGAATTTTCCCCGGAATATCCATTAGTTTGTATGTAAATTTATTGGACATCAGCTGATGGTTTAAAAATCAAAAATGCTGTTGTTTTTTTTTTCTGATGCCTATTACTTCTTATTAACCCTCAAAAAGAAATCAAAGTCATTTTTTCTATCAAAGCCAACTTTTTTATGTCAAATTGTAGTACAATTAAATACATCGTCACTGTTATTTTTAATCATTACTAATCCACTGCAAAATGAAGATCTTCCTATAGCTTAAAACAGTTTTTGATCTAAAGCTTCTCTTCACTCCAACATATCTACACAAGTCACAATTGTTGCTTTTATGTTTTTTAAAATATCTTGAAATCCAGTTTAAGATTCAATTATATATCTATTAAGATCTCTTCTAACTAGTCCAGTCTAACTGTATTTTAGTTTTTTTACCCTTTCAACCATGAGATCCTTTAGCTTTCTCATCCATTTATTTTCTTTCAACCATGAGATCCTTTAGCTTTCTCATCCATTTATTTTGATTTCAATTTCTTTTTAAAAATTCCAGAATATATATTTGATACTTTTCTATGTGATCTAAAGTTTATACATTTTTCTTCTGCTACGCTTTAAAGTTGAAGATCTAATAACTAAGCATTAGTTTTCATCAACCACATAAACATATTTTGTTTTACAAATAAGCTATTTTTTATCACAACTACCATGAAATACAATTATCCCTGCTACAATCATGTGATTATTATTATTATTTTACCCAGTTGAGGGCAAGTGATGTCTTGTCAAAATATCAGTACTTTACTTTATTTTTATTTTATTAAACACGATTGCTACCAAAAACATGATTTATGAAACATTGTATGTCCATGAAAACATTCATTTCAACATATTATGTAAAATAACAAGTTACTCATTAAAAATATATTATATGGGAATTTTAAATTATAACAGTAAACAATAACAATATGTATAGATTTATATATATTAAACAGAAGTACATTTGATTATGTTGCTATCATTATCATATATATAATACAAACAAAATGTCCACTAATATATATATATATATGTGTGTGTGTGTGTGTGTGTAATCTTATAATTGAATATTTATAAATACAGTAATTGGATATATGTAAAGTGTAACTTTAAAAATTTTATCCACTTAGGAGCACTTTTGACTATCCTCTTTGTCTATGTAATCTAACCCTTTGAAAGGCTAACTTCCCACAATTCTGCAATCTTAACATTTGCTGCCTGTCTGATAGTTACATCTTGTTTGTATTTGTATATTAGCATAGCTTCCTTTATTTTATTTTTGTTGTTATTTTTTTCAATTTGCAATATTTTTACATTATTATAACTGAAGTTAAAACCATAAATACAAGACTTATTATGGTTGTAAAAAATGAATGCTGAATCATCATTATTTTCTTCTTATTATTTTTATTTATTATTATTTATTATTTTTTTACAACCATAATAAGTCATGTATTTATGGTTTTAACTTCAATTATAATAATGTAAAAATATTGCAAATTAAAAAAAATAACAAAAGTAAAATAAAAGAAGCTATGCTAATATACAAATACAAACAATACTTAATTAACAGACAGGCAGCAAATGTTAAGATCGCAGAATTGTGGGAAGGTTAGCCTTTCAAAGGGATTGTTCACAAAGACTGTGAGGATAGTCAAAAATGCTCCTAAGTGGATAAAAATTTTAAAGTTATACTTTACATATATCTAATTACTGTATTTATAAATATTAAATTATAAGATTATGTATATTGATTTGAAGAAATACAGGCATCAAATTATAATATATATATATATATATATATATATATATATATATATATATATATATATATATATATATATATATATATATATATTCCACCTTTATTGTTAAAAGGTGGTTGCCTTGAAAACAATTTAAAAATGTTGATTGTTATTGATATTGGGATTGTCTAAATGTTGACTAGTTTTTAATTATATATATATATATTGTAATGGAACGTATATGAGGCAGCCCACGATTGGGCAAGCCAAATGTACTGGAAACTATATGGTAGCTTACAATTGGATAAGCTAAATATAATGGAACGTCTATTAGATATTCCATTAAAATTAAAGATTGAAGAAAAATGAAATTATTCCAGTTATATTTAAATAAATTGTTTAAATGCACTTCCAGCTAGCTATACATAAAACAAATCTAAAATCATGTAAAGCAATGAGACCTATCTTTATAATTTATTTTTATGGTTGATGTGACTAACTAATCAAATATATATATCAGAAACAATAGGACTTTTACTAAATTCAAATATACACATCTAATTATATAAATTTATGTACCTCTAAATATGTGAATGAATAATAATATGTGTAAGTGACCTACAAACCAAATAATAAATGAAATATGAAATTATCTTTTATTAAATTGTAAATTCAATTAATTTAATAATAACTTTGGCATTAAAAGAAAATAAAAATAATATAGTATCGCTCTTTTAAATAATTACAAAGGCATTATTTATAAAAACAAATAGTACATCCTTTATTTTATGTTATAGTTCAACTTTAAATAATATTGATGTTTTAGATATAAATACAAAGAGTAACTATATGTATATACTTGTAATAAGTATATATAGATTAAATATATAAAGACATATTTTTTTGCCTAACCATTATAATATAAATATAATAATTCATATATAACTTCAACCTATAAATTACATTTTAAGATTTTTAAATTATTTAAGATAATTGTCTGAACATCTGTTATACGTCTAATATTATTATAAAACAAGATGCTTAAATTGACCACTTATAAAACGTTGTATTTTATAATAAAAAAAAAATAAAAGTAAATAAAAAAAAATATATCAATCTCAAAAATATATTTATATATTATTCATACATATATAA
Organism: Epiperipatus broadwayi; assembly: GCA_028023455.1. Classification (NCBI taxonomy): domain Eukaryota; kingdom Metazoa; phylum Onychophora; class Udeonychophora; order Euonychophora; family Peripatidae; genus Epiperipatus; species Epiperipatus broadwayi. The sequence continues at coordinate 30,328 of JAQFVV010014118.1, forward strand.
AATTATTAAATACCTTTTAAAGTTCGTTTAGATAATTTTCCTGTCAAAAGTTAATTTATTCCATGAGTTCTTTTATCCGTTTACTTTTATTATTAGAATGCATTCTATCGAAAGGCGAAGAAATTATTATATTAAAGAAAATTGTTAATCCTTAGATATATGCATATTTTATCCATTTTAAAATTTCCTTCCTTTTTAAAAAAAAAATAAATAAATAAACAAATTAAAATGTTAAATCCAGCATGTCACTTCCAATTACTTCCAGATTATGATTAAATTGATGATTATACATTTAAGATAGCTATATCTAGTTTCAACTCCAGACGCGATGAAATTTATACATTAAATTTTTTTAGTTGTTCCATTGAAAATTGCCTTGGAATAAATGAAAGCGATGATGCAACCTCCTGGCTGCGATTCTTGATTAACCTGCCATAATTTATGTATTTACCATAAAATATATATATTATTTCAGTATTTTGAAGAATAGTAAATTTTATAGAACTAAAGTACAATAAAATCTTTATTTTTCAGTTGTTTGTTCTATATCTATTCCAATAACAATAATAATAATAATCGCTTCCTTATTGTTGTTGCTGTTGTTCCATGCGCCAGCAGATGCTATTTTAAAACTCATTTTATATATGTTCTCTTTTTAAAACAATTAACATTAAAATAAAAATAAAATATCAAATATATATATAAAAAATATTAAATTGAAAATTTGACATCTTTAAAAATATACATAAATAATTATTTATTGCATTTAATAATCATTATAAATAAAATAATTTTTTTTATAATCTATAATTTATATGTCCTTATTTATTTCAATAATTAAATGTTTATAACGATGTACTATCAATATATATAAATAAAATAATAACTTCAAATAATAACTATATTTAATAAACATAAAAGAAAAATTTAAATATTTCATATGTAAACATCAACTTAAAGAGATTTTTTTTTTTAATAACAAATGATAATTTAAAAATATAATATATATATATATATATATATGTATGTATATATATTTCAACAATCAACACAATCATCATCATGTAGACTGTTTAAATGTAATTCATTATATTAGTGTCAACTACTTAATTTCATAGAGATTCAAATAGTTGTCTACACAATATAGATATTATATCTTTATTTTTAGCCTGGTGTTGATTTCTTGATTTTTAAATGCTTTTATTTATGTTACAATCTCAGTTAGTTTGCGAACTATAATAATCATTTTTATTATTAAAGTTAGAACAAAATTTTAAAATCAAGATTTAATAGATTTAAATTCAATAGAATTGGTTCAACTGTTTTACATAAGTAAGAAATAATATGAAGCAAAGCAATATGAGACTATAATATTTTAGGTAAAGACCAATTTCTTAGATATAGAAAAAATGTGAGAAAATTTTGAATATTTTGATATCAATTTAAAAATTGTTTTTAGAACATTAATGTGTTTTAAGTAAGGCTTGTGAGAGGATTGTATAAAAAATTTGTTGGCTTTCAATTCAAAGTTATGATAACATTTTAAAATCAAAGTTTAATAGATTTATATTGAATATAATTTGTTGAAATTTTGTAGACTTTTTAAAATCATTATCAAAGTGATAGGGCACTGTAATATTTTAGATAGTTGGTCTGCTTTTTAGATATGAAAGAATGGGTGAGAAATTATAAATAGTTTGATATCAAATTTTAGAATTGTTTTTAGGACTGCAATATGTTTTCAGTAATGCACATCATTATCTTGATTTCAAAAGTAATCTTTATTTAAGTAATAAGAAAAATTTAATTTACAATATTGTTTTGTTAAGCTTTTTTTTTTACATTTTTTTTTTCCAAATAAAAAAAAATTTCAAACACTTTTCAACAGAAAAGTAAGTTACTTAATGCTTTATTATATATATACCCACATATATATAACTATGTACAGTTACCAAGTATAATATATATAATCAATTGAAAGCACGAATGTCAAACACTTTTCACTTAAAAGAATATTTTCCTATTTTTAATCACTTAATTATTTCTTATACATACATATTAGTATCTACACATGTTAAAAATGATATATACATAAGGGGTATACATATTAACTTACAGCAAATATATATATATATATATTGTACCGGGTTCGTAATTGCTGTTTACATACTGGCCTCTTAGGCAGGGAAGAACATACTCAGAGAGTATGTATGTCCAAACAATACCTATAAAATATAGAACTAGCATTACATTTCCAGGACATTACTTCTTCTCGACTGTTGAATTCAACACCATGTTCAAAGCACTTTTTTGTTTTGTATAAACACAGGTGCCAGTTACTTATCCAGAGGATAAATAATGCACTTTAAACAATGGCCACTAATTCAATGCCCAAGATACACCCATGACTAGCTCAGCTAATTGTAATCAATAACAAAATATTGTTTCACTTAAATAGTGGCAAAAGAATTGACTGACAAAATAAAGTTTTAGTTTAAAGACAATTTATTTTAATTAACATTTATTAAACTAATTTTGAATATTTTATAAATCTTATTTAATTAATATAACACCCACACATTTTTAATTCACACACTATAATATCTTATGAGAGAGCATTAAATAATATTTGAAATACAAAATACAATGAAATCACTATATACTAATGCATGAACATACACATTTTAAACATAGATATTAATAGTTCATCTATGTATGCTATAGAGTTCTTAAACTTGACTCTTGAGGCTTTACAAATGTGATGGTTACTTTAGAAATGAGTATAAGAAAATGTTATTACCTAAGATTTTGAACTTGGATACTTCTTGCTGTTTGCTGCTTCTAATGAGATATCTCTAACTGGTTAGATTTGAAGTTTTCTTGTGGATATTTGATGCTGATTATTCCAAGGCATTTTCTTTAAGACAATTAGATATTGAGCAGCTTCTGGTTGTTACACAGCCATCACTTTTATCAGGTAGGTTGGCTGTTTTCATCAGACTTCAGGCTGGAGAAAGTCATATGTTTTCCAAGGTTTTAACACTGCATTCTTGATTCTGGATATAAAATAAGCTGACTGATATAACTCACTGATAGATTGTATTGAACTATTATCTCTAACACAACTTAAACACAACTCAAACTTGTCTCAAACTTGACTACCTGTCTGATAAAAAATTGATTATTTATACATATGACATGTTGTCATTTTGATATCCTCCAGCTATATCTGTTGTCAAAATTCCTTTGATAATTTTTTAATTATGTGTTTTTGGAGATTGTTTAATTAGTAGCCATACAAACATGTTGTTTTTATATTTTTAATTAGTAGCCATCATTGAGTGTTTTTAATTTTTTACCTTTCATTTATTTTTTAATATTTAATATGCATACATTATATTTACAGTTGCATGCACATATATAATTTAAGACCCACTCAGTATTCAGTTTTAAGATGACTTTTTTTTCCTTTCTTTAACTTAAATAAAAGAGATTTATGTTTTTAAACTTTTAACTTATATTTCAATTAATAAAAAATTATTTAAAAAAAAACTCCTTACTTCTTTTATAAAACTTTTAGACTTTTAATCTTACGTTTTCTTTGTCAAAATTTTTATTTTAATAATTTTTTAAACAAAATTATAATGTGCCAACACAATGTTGGTACAATATATATATATATATATATATATATATATATATATATATATATATATATATATATATATATATATATATTATAACCTTCCTATCCAGTCCCAGTATTGTATCCAGTATCAGACCCCTCTCTAAATTTGGGCCATCACAATCTGCTGTTTACTTATGTTGTGTAACTACGTACACCTCGAGCCTACCACGTTACGCCACAATCTACCCTCTCACCCTACGTGTAATTATGTGTATACTTATGTGTACTCCACTTCTCCCAAAATAAATAATATAACATAGTGAAAATTGCCTCCCCAGGTTCTAGCTCTAATAATTAATGAGATATTCAAATGAATGTGTTACTAGCTCAGGTTTCTTAAAATTAACTTAGGTTCTGTTCTAGACTAACTCAAATAACTATTCTATAATTCAGGAGATTAGAAGTGGCAATAAGGTGACAAAGTAGATTGCATTGAGATAATATCCCATAGGATACCACCTCAATGGCATAAGAACACTATCCCCCCCTTTTACTACTATTACATATAATCACAACATAGTGTTCTTATGACTTCTGCAACTTCTAATCACTAAACTCATTTAACAATTAAAGTATTAATTTTTATCTATCATAACAATAATAGTAATTATCTAGCTCAGATAAATTAATCTCAGGTTCTTAAATTTATTCAATGTTAAATTAAAATAAAGTAGCAAAATATGATAAGGGATTTTGTGTCATAATTTACTACTCTGAAGTTAGATTAATAATAAAACAATAAGAATAATAATCACAATCTTCATTGTTTAATCCAACTAGTACGGCTTTTCTTTTATCGCAAATTTATAACCATAATAAATTAATTAATAACTCAATATTCTCCCTTTGTTTATATTTTTCCTTACGTAATAAAATAATTAGTAAGTGGCAGTGTTTAGATAATCTGATAAATGAAGTAAGTGGCAACTAATAGCATATAATTTAGCAAATTACTATGACAATGGATTTATGACCAATAATGCAATGCAATTTTATAATTATTCAATTACAAAACATCAATAAATAATTAAGATTAAATATATTTTTCTATTTATATTTTGTGCAAACAATTATATATTTTAATTTAATGACGGTAAACATATCCTATGAATTCATGCAATGATGTAGAGAAAACAAAACTCAGACACAAGTTTTAATAAACAAATTTTAGAATTTTATTAACAACAATCAAAATTAAGATAAGCAAACAAATCTATTTACAATTATTTACAAGGGATATCCTCCTTTCTTTTAACACTACAAAAGTTAAATTATACATTTTTAGATTTCTTTTATAGTTAATTTAAATTATTATACTTTTATAAGTTATTTATTTATTTCTCGTTAAATTTATTATATTACTTAGTTTAACTATTTTATGGGTCATACTATTCTTTACCTTTTAATATTAACATTACAGTATTATACGTTATATATGTGGGTAAACATCATTTTATAAACATTATAAATTTACAATCAATATGGTTTTTTTTCCTTTAAAGAAAATTACATTTTCTTATAACTCTATATAAGTCACTTTGCATATTGTTCAAATATTATTACTACATATTACGTTTGTTATGTAATGCTCGTAAACTCTAATACATTTTTCATAAGTCATACTCATGTATAATGCCATAACATGGGCTTAATTATTTCCTGTTGTAGTTTAACATATTATAATCATCGAATGTTATTATATTCTTTAAATATGCAATACTTATATTTTTAAATATAATCAACAATAAGAACACGTTAAATCATTTTTTAATATTTTTGTATATTTCTATTTGGGTATATTTTATCAAATTATAGTTCATTTCTTAGAAATTAAAATAATTCTCTGACTCCTTCCTTTCTTAGGATATATGCATCTTTTTCAATAATCATAATCTACTCTTTGTTAATACCTAACTATTCTTATTTCAAATAACAGCATGACATACATTCTAAAATATCTATTGTTTCTTTTCAATAGACTTATCAAATAATGATGTAGTTGCAAGAAATACAGATAAAGATAGCGAAAGATGTATAGGATATTAGGAAGATAGATAAATAACTCATCAAAATATATACTTCAAAATGTATGGAACAGTGTGGATAGGGCCGACATTCCTTGTCTGATAACCCTGACGATAAGCACGATGTGGCAGCTATTTATTCAGCTTTACCAAACATCTAATAAGATTCACAAGAAAGATAAAATAACACTGTCCATGACAACATGTGTAGCAGTCATAGGGCTTTGTTAACTACGCTGATTACCATTTAAAACTACTTATAATTCCATTCCCTGTAGCATCCTAGTTTTTTAATACATCATCTTGGTTTCCGAATCTCCACGTACTACCAAGTCACTATCCAAACTATCTCTCAAGATTTTCACTGTATCCAACATCGATAAAACTAACTACCTTTTAAAACAATAAACAAAATTCACTAATATAAAAACATTCTCCTATTCTATAAGAACAATTTGCCTTGCTTTATTACACTGTAGGTTCGACATCTACGTTTTATTAAATAACACTTAAATATCCCAATCGGAAAAATTAACAGAAAATATGACATAACCATTAGTTATATTGAACTATATTAATCACACATAAAATGAGTATAGTATGCATATTTTTTAAAAATCTAATTACATCTCATAGTGTTTTAGAGTGTTGTTTCTTCAAAAATCCGTTTTACAATAATTGCAACAATAAAACTTTTCATTACATTCATTCGGTTCACAGCTGATCTAAATAAATAAAACATACATTATATCATTAATAACCATAAAATGTACCAAAATAATCTTTTACCTTCCTATTAGAGTTCGTAGTGGGTTTCTTTCTCTTCGAGCATCGCAACCATACAAAATTTCCACACACATACAATTTTATTTGAACACTCAAAATCAAAAACATATTATTTTATATAAAGCTATATTGCAAATTAATGTATTTGTTTCCCTATTGCTATCTAAACTCAATGTTTAACTTAGATTAATAAAGAAAATAATTTAAACCATAATCACATATTTTTCTGGCGGTAAATCTTGGTTAGTCCCATAATATTTATTATTTCTTCTTTCATCCGAATGTTCTCCTTTCTGATTATTAAAGTTTTAACATAAATTAGTTCATTTAGTTAACTGTTTAGACGATCTTTAGTTGTAATGTTTAATTCAAAATTATTAAAAATATTTATTTAGTTATCCCACGAAGTTTTTAATGTTCGGGCGAATATTACCTCGGCGCGTTGATGCATCTTTATTTCTATCAGAACTACAAATATTTATATCATTACAGTACCAAATTGCATTTTTCCATGGATCCAATATTTTATATTTATTTCTCTGTAAACTATTTTTTTTCTTCTTCTTCCTCAGGCAAGTAATTTCCTTGGTAATTTCACTTTTATTCATTATTATTTTATATACGACATTTTTGATCTTTAACTATTTCTAGAGTAATTGCTCAGGTCATCTTAAAGAACAATTCATAAAAATTCTTTTGTCCATTTATTTTTACACGAATAATATTGATTTTTATTTTTCATTATATTCATTAACTTTGCGCACAATGTCCTTTCATCAATTTTACACGCACTAAAGCAGTTTTCGTAGTAATACGCTATACAAACTATATCAATGAACAACGTTAACATTTTTGAAATATTACAAAATTTATAACTTGGTTTTAAGAATCCATCCATTTTTTATTGAAAATTTAGATTATATTTTAATAGAATCTACTGGCAGGTAACTGTGGAGTTAATGACACATTATTATGAGAACTTTTTTAAAATTTTATTCTTAGATTCGCTTCGAAAGATTTTAAAATGTTAGTTAGTTTCTTTCAAAGATATTTATTAAAAATTCTAATAAAATTGACTAATAATTGAAGAAAGAAAGAAATTTTAAAGAGCTTAAAATTTTACCTCTGCTCTGGAGTCAACACATTTTTGTTCTAGTTTATACAATTAATTGGCGCGATTTCTCTTGTCTGCCAAAATCTATCTTTTTATTGGTCACTCCCTACTTTGGTTTGTAAACATTTTCTAAAGTTTTAAAATGATGACATAATAGACTTAAATATTAACCTATTATAATTTTTAAATTAATTATTATCTATTACAATTTAATTACTTCTAAATAATTTTGAAACAATAATTAATAAAATGTACAATCTTATTATTTTATTATAATGTGTGACAATTCCATCCAGTTCTATAATATACTATTTAAATATTTTAATTATTTGTATTAATCTAAACTGGTACTTATACATAAAATATTCCAGACAGTCACGTAGACATTTCCGGTGTTTAGTCTAGTTTTATCTGTATTAATAAATTTGCTACTTATATCATTTAAAATGATTATATAAAATTTTGAAAAATAATTTAGAAAAATATAGAACTAGATACAATTCTCACCCTCACAATACTTATTATTAAATATATTATATTAACCTTTTATTGCCCATTTATAATTTATAATATTAAATACTATATAATATTAATTTTAAAATTTTTTAGCAATTGACCATTTATAACCATCATTGATCTATAGAAAAGGGCACAATATATATATAAACTATAAGTGTCAAGTAAATTTAAAGTACATTATAGATTTACACTTTATTTACTATGGCAATACTAAAAAGTTAAAAATAAATAGAGATGAAAACTTTTTTTACATTAAATGCTTTTATTTACTGTACACTATAAAGCGAAAAAATAATTGTTTTTTTAACTACATTGGGGTTTTTAGATTTAACTTGAAATAAAAGCATGGAAGGCAGAAATTGATTAAGTCAATCTCTATCTTTCATAACAAAGGATTGACTTAATTTCTGGATATTGCATGCTTTTATTTTAAGTTAAATCTAAAAACCCCAATTGTGTTTGAAGAAACAATTATTTGTTTGCTTTTCATTGCATGGTAAATGAAAACATTTAATGCAAAAAAATATCTCTATTTATTATGTAAATAATTTTTCCTCTATCTCTGATTTGTTTCTAAAATAATAAACTATACAAAACAAATTAAGGAAGAATATACAATTTATCAACATGTTAATATTCAGTAGGTACATAATATTCCAACTAGAACACTTAGTAATATATCATTTTTCATTGAATAATGTGTATCCTTTTTAATATTGTTCTGCCTTTGATGTTATTAATTTTATATATCATTTCATTATATCTAATAGACTTAACTTTTATTCCAATTCATCTCTTACAATCTTAAATGTTTCATAAAAGGAGTAGTTGCTGATGGAACCAGACATACATTCACATTTATCTATTTTAATCATCTTTTGTTAAATCATTTCATTTTAAATCCTAGGGAAGTATATAACATTTTATAATCTTTATTACTAATAATATTTTATTATGTTTAAATAGCAAATAAATGTACTAAAATAAGCATAATGTACCTATAATTAGATTTGCAATGATAACGCTAAATCTCAATTCCTCATTGTTAAATACATGAATACTTCCTACTTTTATATCAAAACACGTTCAGATGACTATTTTAACCCAGATAGAAGATCGATTCATAAACGCCTACCTCCAAATGTCTGCTGCATCTTTATTGCTATTTAACTTTAAACAAATGTTTTAATTTAGTTTATGTAATTTCAAAGTACGTTTCACATATATATTAATAAAGCTGACTTTTATTCTCAAACATTATTTGAATTATATTATCTTTATTATTTCTCTCGAAAAATATTTTTTAAAACTAAATGGAATAGGCGTTTCACAAATAAATATTTTTTTAATCATTTAATATTAAATCTTTTACTTCGCAATATAATATCCTTTTATTCATACACAACTCATAATAATATATATTTGCATTTTTGATTTTTACCCTGAAATGAATGCGCACTCCAACACACATGCATAGATATTGTACTTGATTTAATGTATGAATATAAAATAAACAAACATCCTATATTCTTAGTGCAAACATTTTAATTTGCCCACAACATATATATGACCACACTTTCCCAATAAGAAAAAAAAATTACCATCTTTTGATATGTGTTTGTACATGACTCATACACACGCGTATTTGTACGACTCATAACTTTTAAGTTCCTCTTTTTTAAAACTTTAAATCACTTCTTGATAATTTTCTAAGACAAAAGCATTTTAATTGATAATTTAAATGGGTTTTTTTTTCATCTTTTCATTCTAAGTTAAGCTTACTTGACTTTTTTAAAAAAAATTATATATAAAAAGGAGAAACATTACCTAAATATAAAATTATATTAGCAAATACATGTGGAGAGAGCACTTAACTTTATTTTATTTAGAGAGACTTTCAATATAGTTCGAAATAAGATTAAATACTTCACATCTTTGGACTTATATATATATGCTAAAATTAATGTAATTATAAAGAACTTGAACTCAGACTTTCAAATTCCATAGAGCTATACAATCCATCTTATACAACCGATGTACATGACCATATGTGAAAAAGACAAATGATCTCCAATATATATAATTCATGCTGAACTAACACTCATCATTTGGTCCAGATCACCGTCTCCCACACATATATACAATTAGTGCTCATTTTATATCAAGATAACAAATCTTCAATGTTTAACGAACAAGCTTCAATCTTCTCCACTCTCCAACTTTTCAGTTATCGAGCATGTAATGCTCAAAGTCCTTGATGAACACAATATTATTGTCATATCCATATTGAACTTAAGTCAATCTGGCCTATCTCAAATAGGACCTTATTATGTCCATTTAATTATACAGAAGAGGAATGGGTAAAATACAGGCTAAATATGTAAATTTTAAATACATGTATATTTCTATACTAAACTTAATGTAATTATAAAAGACTTAAACACAGACTTTCGAACTACAGCTATCTAATCCATCTTACACAACTGATACACTTGACCACATACATGTGAAAAGAATAAATGATCTCCAATATACATAATTCATGCTAAACTAATACTCATCAGTTGGTCCAGATCATCATCTCCAACACACACACACACACACACACACATATATATATATATATATATATATATATATATATATATATATATATAAGTGCTCAGTTTATATTATGATAACAAATCTCCAAACTTCAATGGGTAAGTTTCAAAGTTCTCCACTCTCCAACTTTTCAACCATCCATATCATTGAAACTCTGAAGATGTAACATTCAAAGATCTTGATGATGCCAATATTATTATCATATCCATGTTGATCTTAAATCAATCTTATACCTCACATACAGGATCTTACTATGTCCATTTAATTATACAAAAGAAGAATGGAATAATACAGGCTGAATATGTAACATTTAAATACATTTATATTTCTATACTAAACTTAATGTAATTATAAAGGACCTGAACTTAGACTTTCAAACTCCCTACAACTATCCAATTCATATTATACAAGTGATACACATGATCACATATATGTGAAAAAAGTAAATGATCTCCAATATATGTATTTCATGCTAAACTAGCCCTCATCATTTGGTCCAGATCACCATCTCCCACACATATATACAATCAGTGCTCAGTTTATACTAATATATATATATATATATATGTGTGTGTGTGTGTGTGTGTATTTTGTTAATATTTTTTTCAATAATTTATTTTTCTTTCTTAAGTAATATCAAAGCTTCATGTGATTATATAAAGCTATTATGAATCTCACATAATAATGATTATTTTTTACTGTAGTAACTGTTTATGTCAATAACTAGTACTTAAAATTTACTTCATGGAATTTCTATGAAAATTTGGAAAAATCAGACTTTTTATTCTACTCTTTAATGTAAAATAGATTACTGTTAAAATGAGCTTTTACATTTATCATTTGGGAAGGTTCTAAGACTGGTTCACTTTCTTAAGATAGCAAAGAATATAATATCAGTTCTCTTCACAAAGTCAGAACTCTACTGAAAGGTGTTGCTTATTTAAGTACTTTAATACTTTTTTCACCATGTACTCTAATTTCTACATTTTCCTGAATATTTCAAAAAAATTTATTCCCTCTTAAATTATATTTTTTAAATAAATCACTCAAAATCTAAAAATATAAACAAGTATAAAAGAATTCCTTTTTTAATTAATTAAAACAATGAAAAAAATCAAACTTAAAAGATATTTCATGTTAACCTGTATAATTATAAGATTAACATTTAATTAAAACCATTTTTAACACCCAAATAATTAATCTCCAAATTATTTTGATCTAAATAACTTATTTTTAGTTTTTTTTCTTTTAATGATGGTATATTATAAAAGAATTGTTTTATTAAAGATTTTTCTGCATTTAAATATACATATATTCTTTAATTAAAATAATTAACACACATTTCAAAATAATCTAACTAATCTAAAAAAAAAAAAAAACTTTAATTCATAAGAAGCAAAAAAATATTTTAGATTTATATTTCTTTTAAATATTTAATAAATAAAAATGAAATATACTTTATTTCTTTTCTTGTAAATACTACATGACTATATTTATATTGCATTTTACTATTTCATTTTTTTTAAAGTTAATGTTTGTATCAAATATTTTCTACGTATACACACTCACATGGACACTCATTAGTAGATATAGAATCTATTTTCTTACTTAATTTGTTGTTGTGTGCTTTGATTTTATTCTAGCTACTGAAGATTTATTTTTAAACCTCTATTAAGATTTCTGCCTACTCTGCATGCATTGATAATGGAATATCATTTTAGTTTATATATTTGCACATCCACATTGAATTTTTTTTCCTTTATAAACATATTCCATCCTGTAGCTTAAAATGTAAATTTAAATAAAATAGATCAGAAATAAAAATTTATTTCAATTGTGAACAGACAATAGAAATCATAAACATTTTTTTATTTTTTTTTTTAAGATATTGAAATCAAGTAAAGATAATATGCAAAGATTATATGTTCAGAATAATTATGAAAAAATGAAAGCAACTAATTGTGAACAGACAATAGAAATTATAGAAGAAATTATAAACATTTTTTTATTTTTTTTAAGATATTGAAATCAAGTAAAGATAATATGCAAAGATTATATGTTCAGATAATTATGAAAAAATGAAAGCAACTTTGTAAATAAATAATATCATATAAAAACTTAAATGGCATATTTTTCAATTCTTCAAGTGACTTATAATTAAGTTTCATAACTAACATAAAAAGATTGTTTCTTAATTGCCAGTTAACGTATTACTAGTAAACTTTAAAAGTATGCAATGTTCCATGTGACATCATGGCAGATAGTTGTATGGCATTAAAAGATTTTTTTAAAATACCTTAGTATTTAGAAGCCCGTGAAACTGATTTAAACCAAAAACAAAAGTGGTGAAAAATTATGTTAAGCAATAGATTATGCCTGTATTCATGCAATCTCTAGTATATGTTATATTCATTTCAAAGTTAAATGCTTTTTTTCTTATTTATGGAACATATGTATGAATTCAGTCAAATTTATGTTTTTTAATTTTAATAATTTTTTTTTTAAAAATTCTATATATTTTTAAAATTATAAAAGAAATATTATAAAATAATATTCTTCAAAAAAGCAATATATCGTGATAAACTTTGATGTTTTTATTACTGAAACCAATTCAGATATTTTAATTACACTATATTTTAATTATTCGTCTTCATTATATAAAAAAAGTTATATTTTAATATAAAACTTTGGGAATTTTCTTTTTTTTTAAATGTATTTTTAAAAATAAAATGCATAAATGTGTGTATAAGTTTATATACAATTTTTGATTGATAACCCTGTATATATACGCTTGAAAAATCTTTAGACAATAGTATTATCTGTACATAAATCCAGTAGAAAAAAAATGTCATGAGCCATCATTTTCCATTATGTATTTTGAAGCAGATTTGACACTTTTCACAAAGATTGCAATGATCATATTTAAGTAGTATTATTATTATTATTATTATTATTATTATTATTATTATTATTATTATTATTATTATTATTATTATTATTATTATTATTATTATTATTATTATTATTATTATTATTATTATTATTATTATTATTATTATTATTATTATTATTATTATTATTATTATTATTATTATTATTATTATTATTATTATTATTATTATTATTATTATTATTATTATTATTATTATTATTATTATTATTATTATTATTATTATTATTATTATTATTATTATTATTATTATTATTATTATTATTATTATTATTATTATTATTATTATTATTATTATTATTATTATTATTATTATTATTATTATTATTATTATTATTATTATTATTATTATTATTATTATTATTATTATTATTATTATTATTATTATTATTATTATTATTATTATTATTATTATTATTATTATTATTATTATTATTATTATTATTATTATTATTATTATTATTATTATTATTATTATTATTATTATTATTATTATTATTATTATTATTATTATTATTATTATTATTATATATTATTATTATTATTATTATTATTATTATTATTATTATTATTATTATTATTATTATTATTATTATTATTATTATTATTATTATTATTATTATTATTATTATTATTATTATTATTATTATTATTATTATTATTATCATCATCATCATCATTGTTATTATTATTATTATTATTATTATTATTATTATTATTATTATATTAAATGTCAGTGAAGAATTATGACAAATCAAAGAACTTTCAAAAAATAAAAGAGAGATAATACTAAAACCATGTTCAAATCATCATTATTTTCAATCTCTACCAATTCCCTGCAGAATTAAAGTCTCTCCAAGTTTAATGTAATGTATCCAAATCATATTTTCTCTTCTCCATATAATATCAATTTTTCCTTCTTATATATGATTTATTTCTAGGTCTTTTACAATCTCTTGGGATCCAGTTTAAGACTTCAACTGTATATCTATTATTAGCTCTTTTAGTAATATATCCAATTCAATTCCATTTTAACCTTTTAATTTTTTCAGTGTGACCATAGTGCATATTTGCTTGTCTAAGTCTCATTTATTAAAAATCTTATTTTTCATATTTTCTTTTAATATTAAATTATTCCTACCTAAACTACTGAATCCAAGTTTAATTTCATAATTAATTCCATTCATTAAGCTTTCATCTGTATTAATAATTTAACCAGGATATTTAAAATTGTAACTTTTAATTCATGATTATATATTTTTTTTTTTTAAACAATCTTTAGTTCTAGTTTTTTATTTTCATCTGATAATTCTTGCAACATTCCCTGAAGCACTAAATTATTATTTCTAAAAATAACCATATCATTTGAAAATTCTAGATGTCTTTTATAATCTCCATACAGTTTTATTTTCTTGTTTTTCATCTTAATTGCAAAATGTTTTCACAATGCTATTGTAAATAGTTTTGAAAATATGTAATCACTCTATCTGTATACTCATATCAATGTAGCCTTACTGTCATTGCATTTTGATAAATATTCTGCTGAAAATGTCAATATTTGGATCAATATCTTGATGTTCCAAAGCTTTAATTTATGTGGAAATACTTATAAATACAAATACCTTTTCATAATCTACACATCCAAAGTATAAAAGCAACTCATATTTATTGGCCCTTTCTCCAACATCTTTCATTATGTAAATATGATCTTCTGTAAATGAAATTATCTTGATAAAAAAAAATTTATATAAAACTAATATAATACTAATAAATATGCAATTTATACTGTTATATTTTTATTTTTTCTCTATAGCTACTGCATTCTTGCAATCACCTGGCACATCTTTATTATTTAGACATTTTTTGCATAATTTTGACAACAATTTTTATATTCGATAAACAGAGCAAAACTCTCCATACAGTATTGCCACCTGTGCTAAACAGAGTAATCAATGGATGCCAGAAGGCTTGTGCATAAAATCCCTATCTAATACTTACTCATCCAATATCCCCAGACTAGTTTCTGGCTTAATTTTTATATTCCTTCATCTGTTTTTTTTTTAAGATATTGATTGTAATTCTGTCATTACCTGAAGTCTTGCCCCTGTTAGTTCATTTAATTGCATTTTCTCACTTAAAGCGCTTGGCAATTTAGATCATGTAATAATTGTAATGATTTTTTTATTCATCTTATTACTATATTATAATATTGTCTCTCTTTATAGAAATAATTCTATTTCTTTTCTTATTTTTGCAATAATTTTATTTCCAATAATAATATGCTGTTTTAACACTTGACACTTTTATTCACTTCTACAGCTAGCTTTTCTTGACAATCCACAATCGTATTTTATATCACAATTCATATTAATAAATTATTTTTAAATACTTTCATATTTCTTTTGGTCTTCTGGTGTCTAAGTTCTTGTAATCATTTATTTTTTATTGATCTCAGTTATGTTTGAATTATCTTCTAAGTCTGACAATATTTTATAGATATTAGCGAGTTTTAATTTAAATTAATTGGTGTATTTCTGAAAATTTGAAATATCAACTGTCAATAGTATCATTCTTAATAATTTTTGTTTCTGTAGTTTTACATTTATACATATTTTATAACTCACTAATTCAATGATCACATCCTGTGTTGAATCTATTAAAAACATAATCTTAAATGTTCAAGTAAACAAATAAATATACACGTGTGGATAGAGTTAATATTTTCAACTTATATGCAATATACATTTTAAATCATAATAGATGTTCATTGTAACAAATATTCAGTAATTTCTATACTATCCTAGTTCAATACATACATCAGAACAAGTTTTCCAATTTTGTTCTCATTAGTAATATATAAATTCTTTATTATGTCATATTATGACATTGTTTTATTTTCCCAAATAATTATGCTTTATTTTGGATTCTTTTTTTATGTTATTCTCCAAACATTATATTTTTAAGCATATATATATATATATATATATATATATTGAAGCAGTCAGATCTTAGTTCGATCCTAGCTTCATGATATCTCACCTGTAGCTCACGTCAAACCCTAGTACTAACCGTGAATTTCAGAATGCAATGGGGCTTTATGCGTTCAATACACACTAGTTTCATTAAAAAACAGTATTATATAAATGTGTGTTAAAACCAACTACTTTAATATTTAAACTAATCAATATCATTAATAAATTCATGATAAAATTATTCATGAAAACATATATATTATAACTGTGTGGATTTGTGTGTATACTTATAAATAATTAAATATATATATATATATATATTCGTTATAAGTTTCATTGCGTCGCAATGTTTTATTCGCCCTTATACCAATTTGTTCAAATTTCTGTGATTAAAAGCTACATTCTTTTGATAAGCTTTCAGATTGCCCACTTCCCAAAGACAATGGAGAAAGTTTTATTAATTAGCAAAAAGATAATAATTTAAAATATAAGTACAGTTCCTAATTAAAATCGTTTTTCTGATTTACAAATTCATTTTTTAATTAGAAAATGAACTCAAAGTTAATGAGTTGAAAGCCTTATTGAATGAATGTATCTAAAATCAATTAACAAAATTTGTAACTTTGATAAGGTAAGAAGCTTTAGCCTGAAAGTATCAAGAGTCGGTATAGGCGAGAAACCAAAGAACAGGTATAAATAGCCCAGAAAAGTTTTGAGAGGAGAAGCCATGTTTTTCATCAGGGAGAAGCCATATTTGTTTAAAAGAACTTGCTACTAGAAGCTACACGTGTTTTAAATTATGAATCTTTATAGTGTCTCCATCATGGTGAGAGGCTAATTTTGGGAATCTGATTGCTGGGCCTGAAGTCTCCAGAAGATCTTCAATGTAGCTGCAAATTTAAACCTTTCCACACCAATCGTGCTGCCAAAACCTGAAAGAATCAAATCCAAGTGCCATTCACCTAAGTTAAAAATGCATGCCTACATTTCAACTCAATTGGACTCTGTCAAGTAGCAAACTCAGAAACCAGCCAAGGAAAAAATGGTAATATCTCTCTTTAATGAATCACAACTTTCTGGCCAGTTTCCAAACTTTATTTTACAATCCACCTTTTAAAATTGCATTACTGTTAAATCTGCTTCTTGCTTTATAATGTCTTTATTTGTATAAGTAATTCCTCTATCCCTTATCTCTAGTCTTTAAATTTAATATTTGTTAACTTTTCTCTACTTATCTGATGGCGGTTAGTTTCACTAACTGTATTATATATATTTATTGAATGATTATTAACATCATTTATTTTTGATTATATGCCAATAAAAGTTCAACTCAGTAATAATCTCTTTTCCATTCAACTTCCCTCATGAAAATAATATAGTATTGAGTTTTCATAGTAATTCTTGCCCACTAGAACTAATTTAATTCAGTTCTATTAATTATCAGTTGGAAGGATTTATTAAATGTTTGCTATTTTTTACTAATGGCTGATAATGACGTATTAGCCATTTCTAACTTATGCCCCCTGGCTATTTTCTTGAGTTTCACCAATATTTATTCATTCATATTAATAATGTTAAAATGTTTTGCAAAAATTGATAAAGGAATCTAATGTTAACATATTCTAAGTTAAATTGTATACTTTATGTTAGTATTCAGGAAGGGCATGATATTTAGGGTATAACTAATATAATTTTTATAATTGCCTTAAGTACTTTTAGTTAAAACTTGTTTGACTTTAATTCAACATGATCAGGTCATTACATAGAGCATTCTTATATAAATTGGGTTTTATTACTTAAACACAATGATTATAAAGTCATCATTTTCTGAACATTGCTGATGCAAGCCATCTCCTGCCTCATAGGTTTGTCCCTAGCTGATATTATTATTACCTTAATTATCTAGGAAGAAACCATTTCACTTGCTGTTTTCTTTATACAGAACACCAAAGGCCCGTGCTATGACCCGGCCTGGCTTCCTGGGTCCACGAATCCCCTCCATAGTGCATAAAAGACTTGTAAAACACAGCCGCTCTTCTACTCAAATCACCGAAAAGCCATCATTTTTTGTATTTGTTCTTAATGCTCGTAAGTCATCAGTACCGTTATTTCTGAGTCTAAATAAAGCCCCGCTCATGCTTGTAAACTATAATGAATTCATTTAATTAAAGTCAAACAATTTCATATTTGTTTATCGTTAAATAAGTTCTTTAGTAAACAGTAAAGTTATGCCCTAATAGTTATCATGCTTTTCATGAATTGATTTACAATGAAAATGAATTCAACATTCTTTCTTTTAAAATTAGAATAATAATTTCTGTCAAAGCCAAATACCTATATCTACCTTTATTTACTTGATGGGGCATAGGCATATATAGTCCTCCTATAAGTGAGAATTGATATTGGCTTATAATAATGACTGCCATTCTTATTGTAAATTATAAGTCCCGTTCTTAAAGACTAGAGGTAATTCATATAATCTTAATCATATGTGCTGAACAAAATATTTATTATTATTAAACATTTTAATAACACATTTGGCTTTTAATTTTTTTTATTATTCAATAATTATTTTAATATTAATGCTTGCTGTCTGTATTGGCAACTCGAACATACATATATATATATATATATATATATTGATTGGATTCATAAATATCCATAGTTATCACAGTTATTAGTGGGTTGATTTGTGGGGTCTCAGAAATCATCATCATCCACTGAACTAGTTTCTTGAGCATAGTCATGTACCATCAACATGTCATCATTGATTCGATCTG
>JAQFVV010014119.1:0-49691 GCA_028023455.1 Epiperipatus broadwayi
TATATATATATATATATATATATATATGGCTGCAGAAAGGAGTTTGCTATTAACTGAAAGGAGACCCTTTGATTCCTCTTGGAGGCCTTAAAGGAACCGAGCAGGGCAAATTCCTAATGTCCACTCCATACGTTCTTGTCGTTGCAGCTGTTATTACTATGTGATTATTCATATAGTATACGAACATGGATGGGCTGCTCACCAACATGCATTAGCCAGCGTGGTGAGTTTATTGGCTTTTTACCTCTGAGTTTAAGATCGAGAAACACCATGGTCTTTCTTCTCAGTGCCTGATAAGGCAGAATGAATGTTTGTGTAAATGATAAATATTTTTCCAATACATACATACAATTATGACAGACAAAAATAAAGCATGGCCCTTATTCCCAGGAGGCTGTAAAGTCACCAACCAAGGCAGCGGTTGGTGGCCGAAGGCGGAGGGTGCTAAGAATCCCCTGATTGCGGACCCAGGCTGCCATTTGATGACGACTTTTTATTTAGGTACTTACAACTGCAGATCACTTTCAAGTGAAGGAAGATTGCAAGAATTAGAAGAAGAACTCTCTTATATTAAATGGGACATTATTGGACTTTGTGAAGTTAGAAGAAAAGGTGAAGAGACAATTGATTTAAAAAGTGGACATATACTCTATTATAAAGGCACAAATATTGGAAATACAAGTGGAGTAGGATTCATTATAAATAAAAAGTGGAAGAACAATATTGTGGAGATTGATGGTGTATCGGACAGAGTGGCAAGATTAGTTATACAACTTAATAGCAGATACCAAATGCAGATAATTCAGGTTTATGCCCCAACAAGTTCTCATAGTGATGAAGTAGTAGAAGATTTTTATATGGATGTACAAAAGGCTTTTGATCAGAGTAAACAACATTTTAAAATTGTTATGGGAGACTTTAATGCTAGAATTGGTAAACAAATGAAAGATGAAAGTGCTGTAGGTAATTTTGGTTATGGTAATAGAAATGAGAGAGGACATAGACTTGTGGAATTTGCAGAAAAAGAAAAACTTTATATTATGAATTCTTTTTTTGAGAAAAATGTTAAAAGGAAATGGACATGGAAGCATCCAAATGAAGGTACAGCAGAATTGGATTATATTTTGACTAACAGGAAATACATATTTCAAGATTGTAATGTTCTTAATAAATTTAACACAGGAAGTGATCATCGATTAGTAAGGTGTAAGATACGTGTTAATGTGAAACTAGAGAGACAAAAATTATTAAGAAAAACAATATTTACAGTTGATATTCCTAATCTTCAGAAACATTCTAATGAATTTAAATTAGAACTTACAAATCGGTTTCAAGTATTAGTAGATTTTGAACATGATTCAGATTTGAATGAAATTAATATGAAAATAACTGATACACTTTTAAAAACTGCAACAAAAATAGCTGGTAGAAAAAAGCAGCAATTGACCAATAAAATTTCTACTGAGACTAGAGAATTTATGAAGAAAAGAAGGAATATGAAGATATACAAAAATGATGCATTAAAAAGAATTGAATATCTCGAATTTTGTAAAATGGTGCAGAAAAGAGTTGAAAATGATATAAGAAAGTATAACTGTGAACTAGCAAGGAAAGCTGTAGAAGAAAATAAAAGTCTTAAGAATGTAAAACAACATATTGGTATTGGTAGGAAATTTATATCTGCAATAAGAAAAAAAGAGGGAATTGTTACTAAAAAGAGAGATGACATCATGAAATTGGTAGAAGATTTTTATCAAGAATTATATAGTAATAAAGAACAAGTACCTCCTATATCTATTACATCTTCCGAATTGCCCAGAATTTTAAATGAAGAAGTGAGATATGCAATTAAATGTATGAAGAAAGGAAAGGCTCCAGGTAATGATGGAATTATAATTGATATATTAAAAGAAGCAGGTGAAGAAATAGAAATTTTTTTAGCAAAGTTATATACCAAATGTCTAAATGATAAAGATGTACCGGATGATTGGAAGAATGCAGTAATAATATTAATATTTAAAAAAGGTGATAAAGAAGATATTAGAAATTACAGACCTATCAGCCTTTTATCAGTTTTATATAAAATTTTTACCAAGATAATTACAACTCGTCTACAGAGAACATTGGATTTCCACCAACCAAGAGAACAAGCTGGATTTAAAAGTGGTTTTAGTACAGTAGATCATATCCAGGTGTTGAGAGAAGTTATAGAAAGGACGAATGAATATGAGTTGTCATTATGTTTTGGATTTGTAGATTATGAAAAGGCATTTGATTCTATAAACATTTCTTCAGTGATTAAAGCATTGGATCATCAAGGTATAGATCCAGGATATTGTCATATTTTGAAGAATATTTATAAAAATGCAACAGCAACAATTAGATTACATAATGATACTGGGAAAGTCAACATTGAGAAAGGTGTAAGACAAGGTGACTCCATATCTCCAAAACTTTTTACAGCAGTGCTGCAAGAAGTATTTTGTGGATTAAAATGGGAAACTAAAGGAGTGAAAGTAAATGGAGATTATTTAAGTCATTTAGATTTCGCAGATGATGTAGTTGTTTTTGCAAATAATGCTTCAGAGCTGCAGGATATGTTGCAGGAATTATCAGATGAAAGTAGGAAAGTAGGACTAAAGATAAATGTTAAAAAGACTAAAGTAATGTTTAATCGATTTGCTCAAAATATGAAAATAAAGATTGATTATGATGAATTAGAAGAAGTTAACAGTTACAAATACCTTGGTCAGATTATTAATACAGATGGAAACATAATGGAAGAAATTAATCATAGAATTAAACTTGGTTGGAGTGCTTTTGGTAGAAATAACTTGATACTAAAAGGAAATATGCCTATGTGTTTGAAAAGGAAGGTTTTTAACAAATGTGTTTTACCAGTTCTTACTTATGGATCTGAGACTTGGACACTTAATAGAAGAGCAATACAGAGACTTCAGACCACTCAAAGAAGTATGGAGAGATGCATGTTGGGAGTAACAAGAAGAGATCGAAAACGCAATGTATGGGTAAGAGAACAAACAGGTGTTACTGACCTCATTGAAAAAATTAAAAGATTGAAGTGGAGTTGGGCTGGACATATTGCTAGAAGAGATGATAATAGATGGACAATTGAAATTTTAAACTGGATTCCAAGAGATTGTAAAAGACCCAGAAAGAGACCACATGTGAGATGGATGGATGAAATAAGAAAGTGTGCAGGGGTGATGTGGAGAAGAGAAGCTAAAGATCAGAAAAGATGGATTAAACTTGGAGAGACCTTCATCCTGCAGTGGATTGATAATGGTTGATGATATATATATATAAATTCTATTTGTAACACTAAAAATATGAGTGAGTGAAAAATCTATTAAATTTGAGTTGTGATCTATGAACCTTGAGATTCAGAATATGCCACTATAATACTAGTCCAAACTATGCAGGGCAAAAATAATTGAATAGTTTATTGCTTGGCAGAATTTGCAAAAAAATTAAGTATCAAAAGAGATAAAACTGGGGCATGATTCATGGATCATGAGCTCAAGTCTTCCATTCCACTTCATCTATTCACACAAGTAAAATATAATGAAATAATTCATTGGTTGGGAGTTTATAAGCAATGAACAACTGAGTGTGGTCACAATCCAAGGCTCTTGAGGTCCAGAGGCTGCCACTCAATCATTGCACCAAATTATGTAGGACAAAAAATAATCAAATGGCTTATTTTGAGAGGAATTCATAAAAAATTTGAAAAGGCCATGATCTCTGGACTTTGAATTCCAAAGTTTGCAACTCTACCACTGCAGTATCAATGCAAGATAGATCTGTGCTGAATAAATTTTATTTTTATAAAAGCATTTAATACCACAATACCATGAACTGAGACAAGCCAAAAGGTTTATTTATCAGGAAACATTTTAAAGATAAATAATTGTTTGAGATATTTTAATTTTGCTCTATTGTGAAAAAAAATCCATTTTAATTGCTGGCAACTTTTTTATGTTGAAAATAAGATAACCAACATTTAATCAATTAATTCTGGGATTTGAAGCATAACATTGAAAAAATCATGATATTTTATTAATACATAGGTCTATTATAAAATATTCTTGATTTTATGCATATTTGAATATATCTTAATATATTAATTTTTTAAGAAATTAGATTCAATCAGTATATCAGTCAGTCAACAAAATATTTATTTATTATTAAATAATTAACAGAATTATAATAAATAAATAAACATTTGAAATAAAATCATTAAAATTATTATACTGATAGCAGCATAATTTTTTAAAGAACAAAATCATATTCTTTTATGAAATCTTACTTCTGCTGTGATTTTTTTTATAAACACACTTCTGTTTTATTTTTTTCTGAGAGACATATTTCTTCTAACTTTTATAAAAGAATTCCATTGAAAATGTAAATATTATTTATTTGTTCTTATTTTATTTAATAAATCTTTTTTTTTCCATATCTATATAAGCAATATACTATTTTTCCTTCCTATATAAATTTTATCTTTCTCCTATGATCATTATCAAGGTTTATTCCTATAAATAAATCCAAATTTATATTTAATAGTTGAATACAAGTATAATATATATATATATTGAACTTAAGATATAATTGGAGGGGATTTGAATAAAGACTTTTAAACTGTTCAACTACCGATTCCATCTTTTATAACTGATACACGTGACTACATACATGCAAAAAAGATAAATGATCTCCAATATACATATTTTGTTCTGAACCAGCACTCATCAGTTGGTCTAGATCATCTCCTATATATATAATCAGTGCTCAGTTTATATTAAGATAGAAAATCTTCAAACTTTAATAGACAGGCTTCAATCTTCTTCACTATCCAACTCTTCAGCCATCCATATTATTGAAAATCTGATGATGGAATTCTCAAAGCCTGTTTGATGTTGATATTGTTGTCATACTCATGTTGACTTTAAGTCAGTCTGAATTCTAATATTCTTAATATGTCTTATACAGAAGAGGGATAGTCAGAATTCAGGCTGAATCTGTAATATTTGAATAGAAGTATAATGTATATACTGAACTTTAGATGTATTTTATATTTATAGTTTATAACATGTTTATAATAATTCATATTGTATGTATATAGAAAAAAATATTTTTAAATAAAAAGATTTGTAGAGAAAAAATATGTTGAGAATTTAAATACTGGAATTAATGGACTATTTTAGAAAGATAAAAGAATATTTATTGAAGTATTCATTTACTAAATTCTAAAAAAATATTAAAGTATTACTAATATTTTGTACTGATAATGATAAAATAAATAAATAATGATTGCTCATGGTTGCTATATTTAGAATATATACTTATTTTCAATTCTAGTAAATTGATGTCTTGCTTCAATCAACACATATGCACGAACACCTACTGTTTTCTAGTTTCAATTAACTTCTGATGTTTTTCTCATGAGTTTTAGCTAATGCTTATGTATGAACTCATTCATTTTCAATTCTGGTTAAGTTATGAGTTTTTTTTCTCATGATTTATTTCAATTTTAACCAACAAATGCACATGAAAACATGCGCATTTCCAATTCTAATAAACATATTTTTTTTTGTCATGGGCCATCCTAATATAATCAACACATGTGCATAAACACATACTCATTTCCAATGAAATTTATCTAATAATTTATTTTCTTAAGGGTTGCTTCAGATTTAATCAACACATATGCATACTCATTTTTAGTTTTAGTTTAACAAACTGTTTTTCTTTTTCTATGCATTACCCATATGCATAAATGCATCTTTATTTTCAATTACAATTAACTAATGATTTATTATGGATCATTCAACTTTTATCAATGCATGAATATCTTCTACATGCATAATTCAAAAGCATGAGGATGAAATTTGTGAATTTTTAAATATCTTTGTTACATCATGTGATAAATGATTTTCCACTTTGAGTTTTTTGGGGGTGTCTCTAAAAAGAGCCAAAACAAATGTTCTGAAAAATTTGGAACAATTAATCATATGAGAGATTGTGACCTGGGCCAACTGATGAGTGCTGGTTCAGCACGAAATGCATCTTGGGGGTCATTTGTCTTTTATTATATCTTTATTTATATGTACAGTATTTAAAAAGAATGCTGAGTATGAGATGTTTATTACAGCTATTAGTCATTTTAATTTCTTTTTAGTTTTCAACCGATCTTTTCTTTAAATTCTTTAATCATGAGAACAATTTCCTGGTAAATAAGCTTAATTTTAATAATTGGAATTATATCCTTATATTTATGATTATTAATTTCAGATATTTTGCTAACCTTTTCAGAGATGAGGCAAATAAAGAGGAAATGACTTCTAAAAAAATATGGAAATATATTTATTTTTTAATGAAATTATTTTGCTTTTAGGACCTCGGGTTCTCTAGTTTTAAAGTTAATTAGGTTGAATGCATCACAATTTCCTGGAATTTTCTTATTAATAATTAAAAAGAAGTTAAAAGAAAAATTATATTTCTGAAAAATGGACAACTACCAAAAAAGAAAAGACACTCTAATGTTGTCTATCATAAGTCTGAGTAAATTGGAAGGAATCCAGTTTTACATCTAATAACTACTTTATTCAACTGATAAGTTAAAAATCAGCACAAGCTTTTGAATCTATGTAATTTTTCTTGATCATCTACATAGTTCGGAATTCAGTCTAATAAATATATATTAATATTTTCACTTTAAATAATTAGTTATAGGCATCCCTATTCTCTCGTTAAAGATCATTATCAATAATAAAATACATTTAACTTTCTAGGAGAAATAAGATGCTACAGTTAATAAAGAAAAATATATATAATCTATGAATTGAATTAAAATCTATATAACTGTTCAAGCAGGTCAATAGGGTTCAAAAGTTTAGTCTTTTTGTTAATTTTTTTTAGTTGCAGGGTTAAAGGTAATTGTTGAATGAATAGCTGTATTCCTTTCAAGACTCAATCCCACAATCTTAATGGTAAAGGCAAAAGAAAAAAACTGGTCTGGGACCAAAATTTAAGTTCATCTGGTAATTGCTGATTATGCAAGCATATACTAGATGATGCTTCAGTGGAAAATTTTTTTTGCATTATCATATTGTGGGGGCTGAAGAGTTAATTGTTTTGTTGTCATTACAAACATAATGTGTATAACTGAACTATGAGCAGATTTTCAGAATGTCATACGATGTTTGAGCATAAAATTGTTAGTGAAAATAACTTGTTCCATTCAGAAATTTTATTTTGCTTTACTCATGAGAAATGATTTGAGGAAATTTTAACTCTTAGTCAACACTTTATTATTATGTCAGACTATACAGAATTATTAGGAATTCATAAAAAACCTATGCACTGGAAGTGGCAGAGTTCAATCAGAGTCTGACTGCCACTGCACCAAACCACACAGGGCAAGTTAATGCATTAATTTGCTAGAGTTATGATGTAAAACATATATCTAAGTAAAACTGCACTTTAGGTAGGTAAGACAATGACAAACTAGCTCAGGTTTTTTTCCAGGTAGCCTTTCTGTAGCAAATCTAGCTATTTTCCCAGTATTGATTATAAATAAGTATTTAACAGTATTTAACTGTAAAGCAAAACTAGCTTTCGGATAGACAATAGATGTTAATGCATTAACAATGAAGCAAAATGATCCTCATGTAGTGCAAGTTTTATCACTGGTACAAAATCATGTTTTTAAAAAAGGCAAATAACTTACTAGTATTTGTAAGGAAATCAATTTTATGGCACATTGTAATTGTATGATACTAATCAAATTAACACAATTTATAAATCCCACAGTATTGTAATCAAAATATTTATCTCTTAATCCCATGATACAATGTTAGAGTCTGGACTGGATTGTAAATAGACTTAGACTTACTTTTTCAGATAGCCAGAGCAATGGAGGTCTATCTGACACTTGTTGGCAAATTGTTTAACCAGAGAGTTAATGATCCAGATTAATTGGTTTAATCAGATAACCATTAACATGCTTACTATTTTAAAAACGGCTAAAATATGCATTCTGATCTTATGTGTATTTTTATCTTTTTATGTTGCAGTTTAAATACCATGAAGCTGTAACAAAGTTTGATAAGGAATGAGCAAGAAATAGGAGACTTTTCAATTATTATCAAAGGTTTTTTTACTTGGTAATAGTAATTTGTCTAGTCATTGGCATCACGTAATTTATCTAATCATTGGCATCTAAGAAAATAACATATCTATCACTATAATCCCAGTGCTTAATGCTAAACTGGAACAAATATCAAAATATTAAATCACACCACATGGTTAAGAAAATCAGCCTGCCCTCTGTGAAATAAATATATTAGACTCCATATTTCAAAATAGGCAGCCTCAACATGATACCTCTTTGAAACTGTGTGCTATTATATCTTAAATATTGAATTTGAATTAGTTCTATTTCAATTTGTTTGAAAGTTTGTATTTCAATATTTAAGAGCTAATAGCATATAATTCAAAGTGATATCATATTGAGGCTGGCTATTTTGAAATATGAACTTTAATATATTTATAAATTTAATTCGTAGAGGGCAGGTTGAATTTTTTAACCATGTGTGGTGATTCAATATTTATATATCAATATGTATCAGAAATTTTTCTTTAAACAAAATTCTGATAATGTGACAATTTGAAATTAGTTTTAAAAGGGTTAAATGTTTCAAATTTCTCATTTCGTATAAAATGTCTAATTTGAGCTCTTAATCTCTCAATAGTATCGATTTTCTAAATTTTTCGTAAAAAAACGGCAATAATTATGCATAAGTAGACATTAGTTAAAATATAATTAATTAGATTAAAAAAAACTATAGTAATTTGTATGACAACTAAATAAATTTTATATAAATGTAGTCCATGGATTTATTGTTGTCTTAAAAAAAATGAAATTTAAGTAAAAGATGCCTTCTTTACGTTACCATAAACTGCTAAAAATTTCCAAAAGGTGAGGAAGATCAAGTCTTATAATTGAATTTTCTGGTAATCATGATAGACAGTTATGCGAGTATTAAAGATCAGCCAGTCAATAATTGGTGAGTTCAAATACTTAGCTTCATTCTAATAGCAGTAGAGGAAAAAAAAATATGAAATTCACTTTGTTAACTGACAGAAATATTATTATCTATAAATGTGAATTAGCAACATTATTTTAATAATTTGTAGACAAAATAAATTCATGTTATTAAATAAAAATAGAGTTAAAAAAATCATAAAAAGAATTAAAAAATTGGAACTTTGACTTCTTTATAAATAAAATGTTAGTGTTATAATAAACACAATCTGATCAAAAATGAAAAAGATAAAAAAAAAAAAATTAGGTAGAAGTTTGTAAATAAAACCTTAAGGATCATATAAAAATGCGTTTTAGATATTTAATGCTTATATAAATGAGCTATAAAATCAGAAATCTATTTCATACATGTGACTTAAAGTCGTTAATATACTAGTGTTATTAACATGATTATATACATTAATATAGATTATTGTTTTCTATGAGCACAGTAATATTTTGTGCAAAAGTTAAGATGAATAATGAATGCATTGAAGAATAAGCATGCTTTAGATAACATTATAAATTAATGTTGACATAATATACAACTCAGATACTGCCAAATTTTGTTTATAGTAATTTAAGAGCATTGAAGTATATATTAAACCACTCTGTTATTTTTTTAAGCATATTATATTTCTTGTTAGCAAATATGATAGAACAGCGAGTAAGCTACATGGTTTTAAGAATTTATTTCACTTGCTATGATTTTCTTTCAAATTCTTTATTTTAATTATAATTGGAATAATTATGAAAAAGTGCGCAATACTAAAAACGAAAAATTAATATATATATAATATTTTATATAACCATTTACTTATTTATCTAGCATTGTGTTTTTTTTATTATTTAAATTTGTAACAATCATTAGAGAAACACCCATTTACAGATACACTGTATAGATTTAAACATTCTCTTTTCTAAACACAGGATAAAGTCTTTTGAAAAAATAATATGAATTCACCTTAACTTTTTAACCTAAGTGCATATGTGTAGGTAAATTTTAAGCATTTGGAAATGAGAGCATGAAGATCTCAATTAATCACTTTTAATTTTTATTTACTATGTCTTAATAATTGACATTTGCAAAATTTTTACAATTTACTGTATATCACTATTAGATGTAATACTAAATATATATAATGAGCTATTTATTTATCTAGCACTGTGTTTTTTTTTTAAATTTATAACAATCATAAGAAATATTTTTATTTACTGTGCATTAAAAAGCCAAAACTAATTGTTTTCTTTAATTACAATTGAAATTCTTATATTTAACTTGAAATAAAAGCATGAGATATATGCAAGCTGTGGTTGAAAAAACAACTATTTTTGGCTTTTTGCTTGTCAGTAATATATATTATAAGGGTAGCTTAAAATCTTATTAAGCTCACTTTTTTATGTGCAATATCAAACCATAAACTTAAAAATATAATTTAATTAATAAACAGTAAATATGTTGTCCTTTTACATTAAAATACCCATATGTACATGTATATAACTTAAACACTAGATTATACAATTTTAATAATAAAATTCAAGTCAAATAAATAGTTATTTTAATGAAATCAAATATTAAAATAATTATATTCCAATCATTCATACATATGCATAAAATAATTATTAAGTTAACTAATATCACTAATCAAGATTCAAAACATAGAGATAACCTAAGGTCAAGTCATATCTTAGCAACTAAACATAAAGGAAATAAAATTAGAACTCAATTATGCAATTATTAATTATGGTGCATTCAACAATAATCGAATACAAAATTGTGAAATGAAATAGCAATTTAACACATGCTAATTACCAGACGTCAATTCCACTATAAAAGCTAAATCAACAAATTTCCAAATCAGTTCCATCTTTTACAAATGAACTAGTCACTACATATATTTATTTTGCTGTGTTCAAATACAGAACACATCAGAGAGATGGATCAATAGTTTGTGTAAATTTTTTTTATTTATAAAATCATTTGTTAGCAGAGTGCTCTAATATCACTCAAGTAAAAAGGAAATAAATTACTCTTTAATGTCATCAATAATAATTTCAAAAGTGAAATTATTTTTAGTATAATAATTAGAGGATATCATTCTAAACTTGAATTTCAAGGAAGATAAATATCAACCACATTTATATATTTAAATAGATTTATTTTAAGAAGATTTAAATTTATAGAAACGTATCATGAGTAAAGACACTTTGCCATAGGATCAAATGCTATTGTTCTAACCTAAAACAGTGTAACTATTCCTTCCTACTGAAATGCCTAATATATATATAATTCAATATCCAACTTTGATTTATAGCAAGATAAATTTATGGAAAAGGATGTCAACATCATGCAAGAGGAATTTTTATGAGACAACAGATTATATTGATTACCTCACCAATGACTGATGAACAGAAATAAAAGAACTTTATTTTTAATGAACATTATTACTCAAATTATGGAAAATGAATAGGAGAATATAAACTTTAAACACATCATATCATCTATGTGTATCAACATCCATAAATATTTAATTTTATTTTCTTTGCCTCTAAAATCTATTTACTTTGGAATAATCCATTTTGGAAAATCATTAGATGAAAAAGTGGAAACATTATTGGGTTAAATTTTTTTAAATAAAATTTAGGTCTTCCTTACAGAGCAACTTGACCACGTTAATAAGTAAACTTAATATGAAAGTAAGATTTTATTGTTTTTCATATTAAATTCATTCACTTATGATTAGACAAAATTTTTCTTTGTTATTAATTTAATTAATTTAGTAATATTTGTTTATTATTCTGTATAAATGATTAATATCCTTGGATGAAAGGTATTTTCTTTCAACAATAGGGACAATTCATAGATGGGAGATCTTATAAAAAATGGAATTTCCTCAAAGGGATTGGATATTGCAAAGATATTCATTTATATTTATACTCTTTAATTTAAATCTAGTTATCTAGTGTTATCATAATCTTTGCAATTATAAAATTTTGTTTATTTTTACAACCTATTAAATATTTTTTGTGTTATGATACATATCTACTATGGGATATGGGAAGATATAATTTTAAAATTTAAATACTAATATGGTAGAAATATATGTAAAACACTCATAATAAAAAATGTGTTATGTAAAGATAAATTTAAATTGTTTTCAATTAATAAATATTGTTAAATTTAAGGAGGTCTCTGATTTATTTAAATTATTTATTTTAATTTCATAATAAAATAAAATTGGATACATATACCCACATATATATCATCCTGATTTAACATCATGATAACTTGCTTGGAAGGGATTTTGAGAATCTATCGAACTTATATAAAAGTATTATTATTGCTACAGTATATCAAATGACCCCTGAAGAGAGTTAAGTAAAATTAACCATGAGTTTGAATATTGAACATAATGGATTAATAAAAAGAGGTGAAGATTGGATGAACTGGTCTAAGTTGTATCTATATTGAATGTTTAAATAGTAAATTATTATATTTGAAATAGATGCAATCATGGATTACATTTTTATTGCATCATTCATGGCATCCTACATGAAGACTTTAGGTGTGACTATAGTTAGATGCATTTACCCTCATTCCTTAAGGGAACATAAAGCAGTAATATATATATATATATATATATATAATACAAATAACATATTATATATATATATATATATATATATATAATATGTTATTTGTGCAAACCAAATAGTTAAGTAATACACTTCCCAGAATAATGGAGACTTACAGTTAGAAAAAAAAACAGGTTATTAAAAAATATCAGTTGCTGATATGAAGTCAGATCTATATAACTACACAAGAAAATAATTTGATTGAAATTTTGAATTCACCCTGTTAAAGATAGTTGCCGAATACATAAATTGCATTGGATCCAATTTTGAGTTCCAAGTTCTCATTAATGCATTATTATTTGGTAATCTCAAGCATACTATAAATAATACTAGAAAAGAGAACTACATTTGTTTACATGATGTATAAATATATATTTGAATTACATCATCACAGACATCAATGCATTATAAATAAACACTATAATTGCTATTTAATTGTACATTGGCTTGACAACAGATTGCTTATATTTTGTTAGTTTACTTAAGCACAATTTACATATAATAACTAGTTAGCTATTTTGAGTTATAGATTAATATATGTACACTATACATTTATTATAAAAGGTCATAATGATTATCAGATTTTCCTGAGTTACTATGCAAAAATGGCCTATTTGAAGAATCATTTCATGTATCATGTCAGGTTTCAGTTTGTTATGTTTGCAGGAGTCACAGAAATTTATTAAAATGTAATTTTCTTACTACTTGAGATATACAATGGTCAAAATGATCCAGGTTATAAATACAATAAATTTACAAAAGGACTGTCTAGACCTGTCTTTTGGTAATTGGGCCAGTAGTCCACAATCAAATTAATAAAATTAGAAAAACAGAATCAATAATATATTCTATAAATATAATAGATATAGAAACAATAACAAATTAAACAGCAAATCTATTGCATTGGTCAAAAGTGAACTGGATTACAAATGTCAATTAGATTGATCAGTTTAGTTTGGGCAAATAAAAACCCAATAGAGTCTTGATCCAACCTATTGAATGTGTAAACAAGAGTTTCAGATTGAAATGGATATATGGTCTGAAAATAAAATATGATGATTTAACCATGCAGAGAAGCATTCTCAAGAGCAAAGAGAATTGCATAGCTATGATTTAGAGCTCATGAGAATATGATCTAGATTCTATATTAATAGCCTACCTGAGATATTGACATCAAGTCTTAAGTTTCATCAATTTCTGTCAACAATAAAATAAACTAAATCATGCAAGCAAAGAAGAAAACTATCAAGAACCTGAGCAGTATAATGAAATAGGATACCAACAAAAGTAAAATAGATAAAAATGATAATAAGCTTTTAAAAATAATGGACTATGATCAGTGGGACTCCTGTATGGATTCTAGCAAAATAGTTATAGCTGGAAAGAGTTTGAAAATAATAGTTGCATAAATCAAAAATAAAGAACAGCATTCAAGAAAATAATGTTTTGTATTGCATTTAATCAATTCAACTTAAATTTCACAATCAAACCTGTATTATATTTTGATTGTTTTATTAAACCACCTATAAACAGCTCCAAAGAACATTATCATAAAAACTGAAAACAATGTTGGAGGAAATATACATAATTATTTAGTACTCATTTTCATTTCAAATACCTGACTTTTCACCTCTAGTAATAACACTTCTTTTCATTCCAATATGTAGAATCTCTATGGTATGAATAGGCTTTAGTGAATAACCAATGTCATAGATTTGATATTAACTGAGTTAAATGCTTTAATGAAACAATAAAAGCAATATATAAATTTTTCTTTTGTTCTTGACCCATTTGTTGTATTTCCTGATAAAAAAATCCATGTCTATAGTGATTGTTGGTTTTTTAAAACTATATTGAGTCATTCATCTATGATTGGAAGTAACAAACAGTATACAATGAAATTCTTGAATGCACTTTGCTGTAGCAGATAATGATAATATGTCTTAGTAATTCTGCAATCTTCTATTCCTTTTATTTTTAAACATTAGATAAAGGGGAATCCTTAAAATTAGGCAGCACATTTTCATGGGTCTACATATTTCTAAAAAAATTCCAATATTTTTGAAGCTAACAGATCACCAGCATATTTTAAAATTTATCTACATATTTCAATAGGATTTAAAGTCTTTCCATTTTTAAGATTTTGAAGAGCATGACTTCCCTAAGCTAGATATTTTATCAAACTCTGCATATCATTAAAAATTTGCATCTGTTTCAGAAATATCATTATCATCACATAAAAGAGTACCATTGCAAAATTTAATAGGATTGTACTATCGTTTCTCAGATCCATGTGTGCTTTCAGTACATCAATAAAAGATTTAGTCATCCTATTCAGTGAATGTTCTTTGCAATTTTTGCCAACAAAATATTTTTAAATCTTCTTGGCAGTCATTGAACTCTTTTCTTAAGATTTAATTTATTATTCTGCCAAAAAGAACATTTTGCATGTTTTCTTTTAACGAAATCACTACTAATAATAAAAATCATTGTCAGAAAACTAATCATAATTTTTCTTGGTGAATTCAAAGAGATATTTACAATTATCCATATTACATTTCTTAAAAGAATTACATGCTTCATTTGACAATCCTGAAGATCAAAATTTAGTTTATATTATGGATACTTTTAAAGAATCAACATTTTTTTTTATGAATATGATGGGAATAAAGTCTGTTTTTTATGCAAATATTATTTTAATTTGGGAGCATATTAATCTATAAGTCATTCAACAATCTTTTTTTTTTTTTATCAAAACAGGTTTATTTATACAATGTTTTATTATGAGATGTACAATTTATGAGCCAAAATGCTCATATATAAAGTATTAAAATGAACAATAAAAAAATTACAGATATGAATACTAATCGAAAATTTTCAGTTAGGTTAAAGTTTTTTAAGAGTCAGAAGATCATTCAAAGTCTATTAACTCCCACATCATCTTGTAGGTGAATCCATGTGTCAATTTCATATCCCTGTCCCTCATTGTTTTCAATTTTTTTAACAGAGTTTGCCAAGGATCAGTACAATTGGCATCAAATAGCAATGAGCATCTAATTAGCCACATAAAATATGCTAAAAAGGTAGCACTTCTGACTATGGCAAATATGCCTGCATTGACTGCTTGTTTTAGGGTTGCAATGAGTGGGCATTTTTCCTTGAACAAAAAGGTAATTAGGTATCTACATTTCTGTAATTCAAAACACTGGTTGAAAATATTTTGATGGTGTCCTCTTTCTAATGACATAATGAGCAAATAGGGTCTAAGGATGAAACACCCCTACTTACTGTGAGAAAATACGAACATATTTTCAATCAATTTATTGCATTACACAAATGTAGACACATAATTACCTCTTTGTTCAAGGAAAAATGCCCACTCATTGCAACTCTAAAACAAGCAATCCAACAATCTTTTCTTGTAAATGCTTACATAATACAAACTTTTTTTGTATTTTAATTTCTAACTATAGTATAATCTATTAAATATTATATTATTCTGAGTGAGGTTGTATGCACATTCCTTTAGAGTGATTTTTTTGCCTAAAAAAAGTGTTGGTAATTGTCAGTCCATGTTTTTTATAAAAATTCAATATCAATAAAACATTTTAATTTACCTTATTTCTAACAACTTTTAGTCAAAGTTTACTATTAGAATCAACATATACATTAAATTCTCCAAGAAGAACATTTGACATTTTATGTTATTGCTGTATTAATATCATCTTCCAGAAATAAAAAAAAACTTTCTTTTTCTGAGTAAGCACTTGTATCAATGAGCAAAACAAGTTTTTACATCATTAGTCTTTTATTGATGCAGTGATAAATTACAATTATAGAAGATATTAAATTAGACTTTACAATAAATCCAACAGTGACTGACCTATCTTTCCACTGGGAGATGAGTTTCACTAAGAGCAGTAATATCAATCTTAAGTCCTGACAGCTTCTTAGCCATAAGTGCAGTTTTTCATTCTGGTCTTGAAGAGTTTGCACATTTCATGTATTTATATTTAAAAAAAGATTTATAATATTTATCATTAGAATTATCACCAGCTCCTACTTTGCTATCACTACTGATATTGTTATTATTATTTCTATTGCTGTAATAAATAATCTGCTGGCATAGCTACCTAATTAGACTGTGAGACAGGCTATTTTTAGATGATATTCTCTAGGCTCATTTCATTCCCCTGGTAATCCTTAAATCGAGCTAACATATAATCTTTACTATCTAGAACTTCTGTTTTAAACCCATTTACAAACTAACTCATTAATTATTGTACTGTCTCCAGTGAAAATCACTTCTGAAAAATGTGAGGCCACTAAATCTGTCATCATCATCGCATTTTTAATTCTTGAGGATAAACCAAAACTGAAAAAAAAGAAATTGAAGTCAGAAATTTTGTGCATTTAATTAAAGAATGGAAATAAAGTTGTATAAACACACAATTTCATTATTAGATGCAGTATAGAAAGATGGCTGATGATATAAAAAGCTAATGATAGCTGAGCCTTAGACTATCTTAAGTGACTGAAAAAAGAAAGGGGTGATGCAGAAAGGATTATTTGTATTGAAAGATATCTAGCTTTTAATAAACCAACTTCCTATTCTCAATAGCAAATTCTCTGTACAGTAGTGCCACCCAGTGCAAGCCATAGTAATCAATGGATGCTAGAAAGTTTGTGCATAAAATCCCTAATTAGTGCCTTCATTCATTGATTACTAAGGCTTGCTCTGGGTAACACTATTGTATGGAGAGTTTTCTACTGTTTTAATAGTTTGTTTAAGCATAGGAAATTGTGTACTGTTTCAGTGGTTTACTTTCCTATCCTTCAAGGTAGCAAAAGATATTTTTGGTTAGGCATAGCTTCTTTAATTTACAATTAAAATTTTATAACCCAAAAACATTTCACTATCAGCCATATGTGGTGTACATCAATTTCCTAAGCATATTATTCAATTTGTTGTACATTATTAATAGTATACAGTCAGATATATAAGAAATGAGAAGCTGTGATTGCTAAATAATATCAAATCTTTTATAATGCAGATGGAAATGTTGGGTTTCACTGATAGTAAGTCATGTCATTCCTCTAAGCTTTCTAGTTGTTTCTAAGCAACAAACTTATATTGTTGCCAATTCAAGGGGCAGCAAATTAATTGATGTGTGAATTTATTATTGTAAAAAGCTCCAATAAATGTTTAAAACTTTTACACTTGTGTATTTTAATTATTTGTATTAACTGAAAAATATTACTTTTAGGTTTTACAACTTTAACAAACAATATACAAATAAATTATGATAGAAAGTTGTGTAGCTAAAGATAAAAATTCTTCCCATCAGTGTATAGTGATTTTAGTCACTATTAAGAGTGTTATTCTCAATATTACTATATATTTTAAATTGAGTTGGAAAGTTGGATCACATTTTATTAATTTAATTTTCTTACACAAAAATAGCAGGGGAAAGTAAAAATCAGTTTTTAAGTAGCCCATTATATAACCCTCTACAACATCTTTTTCCTATAGAAAAATGATACCAAGAGAAAACTCACTAATTAATTGCTTAGTGATGGGAATTAAATTTTTTTTTATCCTTGTTTTAATTAAAATTAGCTAAATATTCATTTACTAACAAAATAATAGGGTTGACTTTGGATATGTTATCTGATAAAAAAAATCTTAAGCCTGATAAAGTGAACTGAAACATGTCTCCAATCTTAATCCAATTTGACTTTGGATCTCAAGCCACGTGCATAGCAAGAGAACATAGTATATGTTTTACAAAGAACGTTAATTTAGCAATTTAGCTAAAGTTTAAAAAGATGTCAGGAAAATAAAGTTTCTCTTAGAAGTTAAAAGCACAAACGTTTAAAGTATATTATTTTTTAATTAAGTGAGACTTAAAGTATGCATTTGGGCTAGAGGTAATGTCTAGTTTAATAAATGATTTGTGAAAGTTAACAATATATTTTGACAAAGTGGTTTGTATCAGAGTTGTGAAATAGAAAATTTGAAACCTGTCAATTAAACTATAGCAATTTACTATATATATATATACTGAACTAATGATAAAGATATGTATGAGAGATTGTGATCTAAGCCAGCTGATAAGTCTTGGTTCAGCATAAAATACATGTCTTGGTGATCATTTATTTTTTTCATGTCTTTGACCATATATTTCAGTACTGTGTGATGTAATAGAAGTCTAAAATATATCTGAGTGTATATTATGTCAAATTAAGTTTAAGTATTTTTAAAAATAATGTGTATAAAAAGTTAAAAATTGTAACATGTGCTTAATTAAGAAAATGTGTGTTTCAAATGTATCTGTAGTATGAGAGGTTGGTTGACTTCTGGCCTGA
The DNA here is from genome assembly GCA_028023455.1 of Epiperipatus broadwayi. Lineage (NCBI taxonomy): Eukaryota > Metazoa > Onychophora > Udeonychophora > Euonychophora > Peripatidae > Epiperipatus > Epiperipatus broadwayi. The sequence continues at coordinate 19,112 of JAQFVV010014119.1, forward strand.
TGGATGATTGTGATAAGATTGAGCTAAAGATAAAAGATGTACTAATAAAAACAAAAACTTACAAAGACAATTTTTGTTTTTAATTGGTGATTTATATATATATTCACTTTAATAAAAATATATAAAGAACTATATTTCATAGTGTAATTGTTTTAAAAGATCTTTACAAGCATTATATGGAGCCTCATCAACAAATTCAGAACAATTTGTGGTCATTTGCTTTATAAATAGAAATTATCAGCCATTGATCTATTATGTAGATGTAGATGAACACAAACCATGAACCATATATCTAATGGCTATCAAATCTATGATTGCAGTGAGAGAATTGAAGAACAATAAAGCTACTTGTGATTCTATCTTCTGATCAGAATTTGTACAGGTTATTTATGGTATTTTGCTAATAGTTAAGTTGTTTAATAAAAAAAAATACATATGCTAAATGAATAATTAGCTTTAAAAGACTTTTTACTTTAAAAACACAAATACATCACTTGCACTATATTGTATTTATTAAATGCAATTTTAAAAATAAATTGAGCTAATCGCCATACATCATATTCTATAGGCAAATATAATTTCATCATCAATGATAATTTGATCAACAAATTACTACTTACATATTATAGAAATAAGAAAGATAATTTTGTTTGTGATAAAGTTTAAAGAAAGTGGGTTTTGATATGTTTACATTTTGAAAGAACTATTTTTTTCTGCATTTTACAAAAACTTGTTAGGTAATTTCTCCATGCTAGATTTGTGTTGGAAAACTTGTAATGAGTTTTTATTCAGTTTTAGCAGTAAGGAAATCAGCCACGATTTTCTTTTCAAATTGTAAATAAAATTTTATTACCTCATCTATCTTCCAGATCTGAATAATGTATTTAAGTAAAGGCATTTAACCTCACAAACAATCTCCTTTAAAGATAAAAATTTATGAAGTAAAAAATTAAATACGTCAGTTATATATATATTGTACTAATTAGCATATTGCAATTAGATTTACAAGTGTCAAAATTTCTGCACTTAGAATTTTCATATCCATTTCAGATTAATATATTAATGATTATTACTAATCATTTATTAGAATAGATATCATATCCTTCATATTCCAGTTGCAACTTTAAATCCAATTAAAGATTAATATACCAATTTTTCAAACTAAACATAAATATATGGTATATTCTTTTTCTCATTTTATATATTGACACATTGTATTAAAAAATATTGTTTATAATATTAATTATTTACAGTATAACTTTATTATTTTATAGTGTAACCTAATACTGTGCCAAATTGATTTTTCACACATTTGGTTGAAGATGCAATTTCCACCATAATATTAGATTTACGCAATAATAAAATAAAATGTTATATATTCTATAAAGCTAACATGCTATAAAAACAATAAAACTGAATAAATTTAATCATTATCATAAAATAAAAATTAAAAAGTAAAATTTTGCACAGTTGTTAATTAAATTTATTCATAAAATGTTAATTTTTCTATGTAAGTTTTAAAATAGGAAATTTATTTATTTATTTTTAATTATTCTACATAAAACTTTGATTTAATAAATGTTATACTTATTGATTATTATTATTTTATTAGTAAAAAATCAAAACGTAGTTATTATTTCCTAGATAGAAGACATTTATTTAGGTTATCGTTCTTTTCTAACACATTATATGCTAAATAACATAAATATTTATTTAATAATGACATTTATAAGTTAGAAAAACAAATATATTTTACTAATTAAATTTGAGCAATTTATATACATATTTTTACATTTACATACACAAACATGGGTTTGGCTATGCTGAGACTATTAATATATGGTAGATCTGAATTTGGTTCAGTCTAATATAGCTATTTAAAATAGATAGCTGGAGTAAAAGACATTTTCATGTCGAAAAATTCAGAACTTCTACTTAAATATTACCTATGAAATAAGTGCTGGGTTTTGAGTTGATATTTAGATCTAGTGTCTAAAAATTCTAGCTCCTCACTGAGGTGAGCCATAAGCTCAAAATCAATTGGTCTGGAGATAATAGTTTTTTGGATAGATATTTTAAATATTTTCTCTTACTACATTTAAACAATTAAGAGCTTGTTTGAGCTATTAGTACGCTCTCTGTATTACAAACATATATATATAGTCAATTTCTTCTACAAACTAATATTAACGTAATTATTAATATTGTACCGATAAACTTAATTTTTTTTAGAAATAAAAATAGTTTTATTTTCTGAAAAATAAAATTGAAATAACTTATCAAAACTAATATTTAAAAATGTAATTATTATTAATATTAAACTCACAGTAAAAGAACCTATCAATTCTTTCTTTAAAATCCCTGTACATGAATTCTTAATGCTTATTTTTTTTCTGTAGAAGATTTTTTTTTAAAAAAAATAGATTTTAAGAAAAAATTCATATTAATAAAAAACCAATACTGTTTTTGAAAATGCCAGTATAAAAAGAAACAAATTATATAGAACATAATATATGCATATATAATAAAAGATGTATTAGTTTCACTTAGATTTCTGAACACTGACAAAATGTTTGTAAAAGTAAGAGTGATTTTGGTTTATTAAATATTGAATAAAAACAACATTGATGAAATAATAAGTGAGCAGATAAGAAGTTTGATGAACAGAACTAAAATAGGGAAATCTATAATAAGTGGAACTAAAAATGTTCATAGTTTTACATACACTTGAAAGTATCTTTACAGTGTTATTCACAAATAAAGTAGATGTGATGTGAGCCAAAAAATAAGATATTTTGGGAGAGAGAACTTTGTAAATAAAAAAAATTGTATTGTACTTTATGGTAGTAATAATTCTTTGAAACATAAATTTTAAATTGATTTTGTTATAAACAATATAATTCTGTATTCTATTAGAAAATTTTAAGCAATTAGCCAAAGTTGAAGTTATGTTGAAGTTCTAACACCAACAAAACATCACATAACCTTTATCAACACATTGCTTTTAAGCGACAAATCTATTTCTTCTAATTCACTTTTACCATCTTTTGTAAGGTGATACCAAATGGTAATTATTGATAATTCTCTATCCAGCACTGACATTCATATTGTCTTTTAGGTTAAGACTTTCATTAGTAATGAGTTTGGATCCAGATATAATGCATCTTAATTTTTTGAATCTAATGCACCTTTCCACTAGTAGCTATTTTTTTTTATATATTATCAAATTATTAGCCTGAAATTTAAAAAAGCTTTAATCTTTTGAATTTAAATTAATGTTCTTGCATAATTATATAGATCTGACATCAATTCAGTATCTACATATTTAATTATTCAGGAAAGTTCACATAGATACAAATCATTAATGTATTTTTGAATTTCACTATCTTTATAGTAAAAATTGGAGTAAGTGATATTTTCTGGAGGAAAGATGCATTAGAGTCAAAAACTTTAAGTAAGCCATATTCCAATTTAAAACTTGGCATTGAAATCTGTAAGCTCATTCAATACAAAATTAGTAAAGCACTATCATATGGCATTATGGAAGCTTAAGTAAGGTAGCCAAACTGAAATATAAGAAACAGATTTGCAATTATATTTAAATTTAATTAAAAATAATCATGTATTACATATATGGAAATATTTAGTAAATGGAAAATTCCATTTATAATTGTTTAATTGGAAAGCTTTTACTAGGACAAAAGTCAATCAAGTTTGACTGCCTAAACTGCAATCAAAAGGAATTAAATGGAAAACTTCACATAATAAATATTTCCATCTGAACTTCCATTAAATATTATATATTAAAAGTATAAATATATATATATATATATATATAAAGTATAAAGTTAAACTACTCAATAAATAATCAAAATCGCTCCAAATTTATAACTCAATCAAAGTAGCCAAGAAAATAAAATTAATGCTACAAGGAGAGTTCTCAATTGTAGAGAACTACAAAATAACAATATATTTAAACTAAACATTACCCACAATTCCACTTATCTCCCATCCACCCTTAATATTAAAAGAACTTTTAAATAAGTTAACTACTTCAGAATCATAAATTTTTAATAATAAAGATTCTTTAATTCTTTTAATTTCATTTCTCTCAAAGAAGTTAAACTTAGCTTCATCAAAATTAATAATGTAGCCTGTACCTTTATTCTTTTAATATCTTAGTTCTGCCTTATATATCCATGTAAAAGATACAGGCCACATTATTAATTTCTTTGAGATAAATGAAATTAAAAAAAGAATTAAAGAATCTTTATTGTTAAAATTTATGATTCTGAAGCAGTTAACTTATTTAAAAGTTCATTTAATATTAAGGCTGGATGGGAAGTGGAATTGTGGGTAATGATTAGCTTAAATATGTTGTTATTTTGTAGTTCTTTACATTTGGGAAGTTTGCTTATAGCAGTGAACCATTAGTAGTGTTTTAGAGTTTATTTTCTTGGCTAGTCTGGTTAAGTTGTATTAATTTGGGGTAATTTTGATTATAATATATATATACACACACACTCTCTATCAGAAGTAAACATGATTCAACACAGATTTTTTTAATAACAATCCAAAATCTATTAAAAATTATATAAAAAAAAATTCTTACAGATATTAATGCAACAATTGGTACAATTACAATTAATATAATTTGCTTAATATTGCAAGTAATAATGATGCTAATTTTATTGCTCTAGATTCATCAAGAAATTTAATTATAAAAAGTACTTAATCTTTCTCCATAAAGATATGAACAACAAATATGGATACCCTCAATTAGAAAAATTGTCAATGAGAATGAGCATATACTAATTTATAAAGCTAATGATAATGGTTTTGAAAATATTAAAAGGATAAAAGGGGGCATCTGTGATATTGATCATTAATTAATTATGAAGATTCCTGTAAAATGCTTAATAGGTTTATTTTATTCTTAATAATGATTTAAAATGTGATGATTTTATAACTATAAATTATTTCCAAGTTAAACTGAAGATTTGAAATAATTATCAACAAAAATATATTACTTGTAGTAAAACTCTATATCAATAAGATCTTACAACATCTTTCATTAAAAGAATATTAAAGGTCATGGTGCAGTCTTCTTACAGTATTTTTCAATTTAATTTTAATGCACGAGTTTTTTACTACTCTGTAGGAAGTAAAAGTTTTATTCAAGAAACAATAGAGATAAAGATGTATTCTGATGAAGTATAATACCCTTCCGTATTGATAGTAAAAACTCTATCATTTTACAATTTGATTTTTTTTTCTATAGTCGTATAAACATTTAATTTATCTAAAAGAATATCTAGTATTTTCTATTTATACTTATTCATCAATCACTATTGGATGGTCACATATTGTCTATACATTTCTAAGCTTGTTTGTGATCTTAAAAAAAAATCAAGGTTCACCTAGATCAGATTTCAATCTTAGATCATGATCGTAACAGGCAGATGCTTTAATCCCTAACTGCAAGGACTTTTAAAATAAAGTCAAACTAGCTTAAAATTTACATTTAAAAAAGACTTTAAAAAAACCATACTGGAATTATATTTTTTTTTCACAAAATTGGAATTATTGTTAAGTAATCTCCAGGTGCATTTCTCTCTATCATTCACTATTACTTGGGAAGATTCGCTTAAGGAACTTAAATATTTGGACATCCCCATACAACAAGATGTAAGTTAACTAAATTACATTATGTGTATTAAACTTTGTAAGTCAGAGGCTTTACATACCCTAAATCAAACTCTTCATGCATTCAAAAATTACCAGGCCTTTCATCATTTTTTCCCGTAATTATCACTTATGTAAATTTGAAGGCTCTCATAAAACTAACATTGAATAATATTTAAAAAAGCTCACTAACTTGGATTCAAATATACCAACTTACAAGAAAGATAAAACAATTTTACTAGAAGTTAAATACAAACTCTCCCAAAGATGACAGACCATGGCTTCTCCTTCTACACATCCATTCCCTTATTAAAAACTTTATTAAAATCTTCCCTCTTTTTTCCAAGCTAACTTTTTGTATCCCCCTTCAACTTATAGAGTAATTAATAATTCAAAAGACAACCTTACTTTGACCTGACTTCTCACACAGTGTACAAAATTCCATGTTCCCAAACCAGTTGTAATGCCATATACTATGGTGAATGCCATCTCTCTTCACTTGTATCTCTCAGCACTGTTACTTATACAAAAGAGCTCTTAATAAACCTGAATACAATTCCATTCTTTTAAAACATCAAAGATCCATTGGTCATGTTTGAACCATTTTCTGCTTCCATCACATGCATAGAATGCCATGTCTCTAAATGTAAAATTAAAAAAGCATGGCTTATAGCAACTGAAAGGAAGTATGCTTTTCACTCTCCAAAAATACGCTTTCTAATCCATGTTGCATATATTTAAATATTTGTCGCATATATATTCCACCATGCTCACATAACCCATTTGCTTTGATTATAAGAAGATACAACTTTTCAAAAGTGCTCAGCCAATTAATACTACAATTTCTACTTAGTTTTATCATTGCCTGCATTTTATGGAAAGTCTATGTTTCTTTTATTTTTATAAAAACATATTCAGTTTTGTATTTAGTTTGTCATAAAATTTTACTAACAAACAAAAATATGTCAAACTATTGCATCAAAATCAAGAAATATTTTAAAAGACACAATACATTATATCAATGTTGCATAATCTTTTTACACTTATAAATCTCCTTTTTACACACACACACACACACACGCCTTCCTCAGAAGAAAATTTGACATGATCCATTATTTGTTTTAACAGGCCTAATTATAAGTATGAGTTATATAAAAATATTTATAATAAAATGATAATGTTTTAATTAATATACAAATATATATTTCCTAATATTTTAGTATTAAGCACGTACTATTAGAAATGGAAATTTTTGAAACAATCATATAGTTACAAAAAAGTATGTAATATTTGAATACAAGTATAATGTATATACTGAACTTTAGATATAATTAGAGGAGATTTAAACACAGACTTTCAAGCTCCCTTCCGTAATCAACTCCATCTTATATAACCGATATACATTATCATATACACGCGAAAAATGTAAATGATCTCCAATATACGCATTTTGTGCCGAGCCAGCACTCATCAGCATGTTTGGGAGTTGATGATCCAAACCAACTGACGAATGCTGGTTCAGCAAGAAATGCGTATATTGGATAGCTGAAGGGAGCTTGAAAGTCTATGTTAAATATATATATGATCCATACAAAAACAATTTATTTTCATATGATCTTCGTTCATTTCCTTAATTACTATTCATGCAATAGTATCTATACCTGTAAATATTGTCTATATAAATTTATCAATCTGCCCCGTGTATTGATATAATGGCAGATTTTAGAGTTCAAGTTCTATAGATCTGATCCATATTTGCCACTTCCGGTGCTCAAACATTTTGTGAATTTATGATTAATTAGTAATTCGGTTTTTATTTTATTTTGTTAATTTACTAAATCAAACAAAGTTTATTTTAAAATTAACAAACAAACATTTTGAAAAAAAAACGAAATAAAAATAATTTACGTTAAAAGCTCATTTTAATCTTTTTAATAATATTAAAATTTAAATGATTACTTTAAAAACATTTTAATTAAAAAATATAATTATCCATAAATTAAAATAAAGCCAATTAAGATCTTAAATACTTATTTTTTCCAGCAGGGTGTCATCTTTTATCAGAGCATTAATAACTAAATGCGTATTTTACTGCTGTGGTAGACCGGCATATTCTGAACTCAAGACCCATGGATCGCGAACTCCAGCTGATATTTTCGGTGCTCGAACTTCGAGCAATAAACCATTAAATTTATTTATTGTCTGATAAATAAAAATATTATTTGTCACTATAATAAATGTTTAATGGCAATAATTGGCATTCTAATGTTTTTCAGCAGAGTCTGTAAAATGTTTCATATACATGCTAAACAAATGCACTCACATGCTTTATTTTACATAAGCAAATTTATGCAGTATTATATACTGAATAAAACAAAAATGTAAAGTACCAATGTTTATATATAAACTTAATATTTATAATATAATTTATTACTTCATTATTTGCTGTTTTATAACTCTTAATAGATGAACATTTGTTATAGAAAATTATTTTTAGGTTTAAATGCTTTAAGGAACTGATTTAGAATTAATTAATCTTTTAGAGAGGTAAAATCCCTCGCATTTATTATTATTTGATAAAACTGAAAAAAAAAAGTCTAGAATTATTACGTTCTATTCTTTTACAGTTTGATGCTCAAATATTAAGTAAGATCGTGATGCCTTATGTGAGGTCATGACCCCTAAACATATACTTAATTAAAGTTTCTTGCTGTAGATAGAAGTTTACATCATATATGTTTTTAATTTTAATCAAAATTCAGTCAATATTCTAATACCTGTGATCTATTAATCAAGAGAATATGTGATGTTGAAATATTAAAGTAATGGGCTGAGTGCAATAGATTATGCAATTGATTAAACATATTGTTTTTTATTTTTCATCATCATTCTTTACCATTATCCCCACTGAAGAATGAAAATCTCTCCAAGTTTAATCCACTTTTTCTGATCATCAGTTCCATTTTCTCCACATCACATCATTCTTCTCACATAAGGTCTTTTCAATAATTTTTAATTTCTTGGAATACATTGCAAAACTTCAATTGTCCATCTAAAGACATCTCTTCTAGCAGCATAACCAGACCACCTCCATTTCATTCTCTTAATTCTTTCAAATATGACAGAGATACCTGTTTATTTTTCATCCATATATTTTCTTTTGATCTTTTCTTTTTAATCCTAACCTACATTTATTCATACTTCATTAAGTAGTCAGAAGTCTTTGTACTATTCTTCTGTTTAAGTGTCCAAGTCTTAGATCTGTAAGTAAAAATAAAATATTTGCATTAAAAAACTTTCTTAGGCATATAATTTTTTTAGTATTAAGTTATTTCTACCAGAAGCACTCCATACCCAATTAATTTTATGATTATTTTCATCCCTTACATTTTCATCCATATTAAAAATCTTAACAAAGTTTTTTTTTTTTACTAATTTCTAAATCAATCTTCAATTTTTTATTTTTTGATCTACATATTTTATTGTCATTTTGTGATTCTTGCAACATTTTCTGAAGCTATGAAGCATTATTGACAAAACTATCATCTATACAATTTCCATATATTTTTATTAACTTAGCTTTCCATTTTATTCCATCAAATACTTCCTATAAAACAGCTGTGAATGTTCTGGAAATATTCATTCAGCCTTTATCAATATTAATATTCCTACTATTACCATTTAATCTAATCTCTGTTATATCATTTTGAAAAATATTATTTAGGAAAATAATAGTATCCTAAGTCTACATCTTGGCAATCCAAAACTTTAATTATGAATGAAATTCTTATAGAATTAAAGTTTGTTTTGTCGTCTATAAACCAAAAGCATAATGACAATTCACATTTGTATGTTCATTTTATAATTTCTCTTAATACTTCATACTTGACTATAATAGTTAGAGTGCAAATTTCACTGTAGATGAGTTTTAATTATCTTAGTAAACATTTTTTGATAGAACTTATAATAGTATGATAATTCTATAATTCTTAATATCATTATCATCTTTCTTAACTATTAATGTTATTACTGCATTCATTATCTAATGTTTCTTTATATTTTAGACATAAAATATATAGTTTTCCCAACAATATTTCTATTTCATTTATTACTTCTTTTAAGAAATCAATAATAATTCCATCCTCTTTGTAACTTTTCTCTTTTTCATAAATTTAATTACATATCTCATGTCTTTATTAATTCAAAAGACATAGTAATTGTAGGGAATAGTTTTTTTTGTTTTTTATTACTATATAACTCTTTATAAAACTTTTACATGAATTTCATGAAGCCATCTCTCTTTTTAGTAAAAGTTATTGTCAAAATAATTTTCCTTTCAAAACGAAGATGTTGTTTTATGCCTTTGAGACTTTTATATTTTTATATAATCTTGCGATTTTAAAATTGCATTTTCTTATATCATTATCAACTTATTTTCATACTATTTTACAAAAATCTAGATTGAATAATTTTCATTAATGAATCATTAATAAAATATCCCACTTCTTTTTATCTTCATACATTATCTTGTTTCAGTAGAATGTTTACTTGTAAATTAAGGTTTTTTTTATACTATCTTTCTTCGTTACAATACTTAAACTCCATAAATATTCCAATGAATTTACATTAAAACATTTTTGAAGGTTATATATATCAACTTTTATACCATCTTTAGTAATATTTTTATTTTTATGAGTTTGAATTAATATATATCTTACACTTCATTAACTGATGAACATTTCCAGTGTTGAATGTAAAATAACATAATTTTAAAATAGATTTTTTTGTTAATCAAAATATTATCCAAATATGTGAATTTTCATTTGAATGTTTTCATATTCATTTTCATTTAATATTTTTCTCAAAGAATGAATTCTTAATACACAGTTTTTCTTTTTCTTTAAAACTCCACAAGTTTAAATTCTTTCTCATATCTATCACCAAATTAACATTATCCCCCAGCACTTTCATTTTTCAGTTATTTACCAGTTGTAATCTTCAAGTCTTTCATGACAATTTTAAACTATTATTTGGTCTAATCAAAAGCATTTTGTTCATCTATTAAAAATTGTCTACTTTTTCATCACAATGAGAACCTGTTGGGACATAAACTTGAATTACGTGCATTTGGTCTACCATTAATTTGACTAATTAATCTTGCCATTCTATCTAATATACCATAAATCTCCATAAAGTTTTTCTTTCAGTTTTTATTTATAATGAATCTTAATGCATTTGATCTTCCAATATTCATTGCTTTTAGTAAGCAATGTTCACTTTTAAATCACTTGCTTTTTTAAACCATTCTTCTAACTTCACAAAGTCCATAAACTTTCCATTCAATAATAATAGACAGTTTTTTTTTCAATTCAAACAATCTTGCACTTGAAAATGGTCAGCAATTTTAAATACCACATGATCACTATTTCTTATGCTTGTTTATAACTGTTGTTAAAACAGACAAAACTCACTATACGTATTGTCATACACAGCAAGCTAGAGTAATCAATAGATGCCAGAAGGCTTGTGCATAAAATCCCCATCTAGTGCCTACTCATCCAATATCCCCAGACTAGTTTGTGGCTTATGGCCTTCATCAGTGAGGAGCCTTGGATCTGAGAGCACTGCACCTAGATCTTAGGATCTAATGCAACCCTCCAGCAGCCACCCTTTATCTCCACTTTACTACAAAACTATGAGTCTTAAATTGAAAACACTTTAATATTTTCAATTCAAGCACATCAGCTTATATAGGCATATAGATCTGAACTCACCACTATTCTATTAGGCATCCATTGATTACCCTAGCTTGCTGTGTGTGGCAATACGTATAATGAGTTTTGACTGTTTTAACAACAGTTATAAGCAAGCGTAAGAAATGGTGATCATGTGATGTTTATTGGCTTAAAACCAATCTTGCCTAATAGGATAGTGGTGGCTATGGTTATTAAAGAACCAAAGACATCAAAATGTATAGATACTGAACTGAGTTCAGACCTATATGACTATATAAGCAGATGGACTTGAATTGAAAATATTAAAGTGTTTTCAATTTAAGACTCATAGTTTTGTAGTAAAGTGCAGATAAAAGGTGGCTTCTAGAGGGTTCCATTAGATCCTAAGATCTAAGTGCAGTGCTCTCAGATCCAAGGCTCCTCACTGACAAATACCATAAGCCAGAAACTAGTCTGGGGATATTGGATGAGTAGGTACTAGATGGGGATTTTATACATGAGTCTTCTGGCATCCATTGATTACTCTAGCTTGCTGAGTGTGGCAATACATATAGTGATTTTTGCCTGTTTTAACAATTTTAAATACCTAAATTAATGATCATTATCGTGTCCTAGGTCCATAATCAGAAAATTATTAGTTTTCTTTATCTTTTGCAGTCACCCCCTACCATAGTTGGTAATTTTACAAATTAGGTTTATTTGTAATGATTGTAAATATCTAACAAAAACATTTACATATATATTCATTCTGCTTCTAAAAAATTCAACTGATAATTTAATTAAGAACTACCAGCCAACTGAGAAAAAAGACCATAATGCCTATTGATTCTAAACTCAAAAATAAAAACAAGTAAACACACTTTGCTGATGGAGAAATGAATTGTTAAGAAGTCCATTGATATTCATTTACCATATAAATAATCACATAGTAATAACAGCTACAAGAATAAGAATACATTAAGTGGATATTAGAAATTTGGGCTGCTCTGTGTTTTAAGGCCTTGAAGAAAAATGGTTTTCTTTACGTTAAAAGCATAATATATGAAATTTCTAATTCAAATTTGCAATACAAAATATAAAAAACTTAACACAAAATTTATTTATCATTTAAGTTACAACAAACAAGTAAAAAATCAATTTTGTCAAACGTATAGAAAGTGATAAAGGTTTTAAATAACCTGTCAAATATCAGAAAGCACAAGAACTAATCAAGATAAATGTCAGAGTTTTTCACCAAATAAAAAATAAAAATTAGAATGAAAAAATATTGATAATTTTTAAGGAAGGAAGATCAAAACCTTTTGAAAGAATTTATCATTAAGAGATCAAATACTGAACTCATTTTTCTTATATTTTCCGATTCCCAAAAAATAATATTTATTTATTATATTAAAGCAATTTGAATTGCAAGTACAAAATTTTCTGCAATCATAATTTTGTTACTATCAACTACAGATAAATACTATGAAGGTTATTATTAATTATTTATTAGACTAGAGATTGTCTTATCATTTTTAATTCAATTATAAACTTTATATCTCAATTAAATATTACCATATCTTTTTTATTTATGATACTGTAAAAATCTTAGAATTGTTGAAATAAAATAGTCTCCAATAATTGTAAAAAATAATTTTTAATATTGGGAATCAAAAATAAATTACTTTCATAACTTTTAAGAAACCGGGCCATATGTTAGACAATTGCATAACTATTAATAGGTGTAAAATATCTTCTATTTTATTTGGTGCATTCATAGAATGACAAACTGTAAATCTGAAATGCATGGTCACACCTTAGCTCTGTTACTTCTCATATACGAACTTCTTATGGAAGCTATTTGATTATTTATAAGCCTGATGGAATAGTAGAGTAATAAATTCTGATAAGCAATTGCTATTTAATGTATACTGCCAAAATTAAGATAAACACTGAATAGGCTAACAGCAATGTTGTTTCTACTAGAAGATAAACTTATGTTAATGACAGTGAAAAAGCTAAAAGACTCTCAATGATTTGCAGCAATAGTCTAGATAAAAAGCTTTAGGAAAAGAAAGATTATAGAGACTTGCTGTTGTCTTTTATTCTTGAAAAAAAAGCATAGTGACTTAGTAATGTAATAACATAACAACAGATATTAGTTAATCATAGTTAAAATGACTAACACAGAAAATAAATGAAGTGAGCTTTCATTTATTGGTGTTGTAGTTTGTGCCTGAAAAGTTTAAATCAAATATTTTCTACTGTAGTAATGACATTAATCTGAAGCCTTCTGTTTTTTTTGTCTTGAGAAAGTATTTATAGATTTGTTAACTCAGAAATATGTTTTTTTACCTGTATTAAAATTAAATACAGAACATGTTTTTTTATTACTCGCTAATTGAGATAGTATTTTACTTGTAAAAATGTTAAAATAATAAAAGTTTCACATGCTTTCACACAAGATTTTTTCTAGCTAAACAACTTTAGCTATATGAATCAGTGTATAGAGAATATGATTTGGAGCAGGGATAGATTCATTGATTCTGGAGATCAAAACTAGGAAACACAGTCTAGCTTTATTATTTCTAATGCTTGAATTTATTATGAATTTCTAAGCAATATATTATTCAATTATTTTTTGTTATGTTTTGGTGTCCTAGCAAAGAGTTAAACTATGGAGATCAATGTTCATAGATGGCAGGCTAGATCCATCACTTCTCAAGTTAATATCAAAGCAAAGCTAGTTTTGTTACTTCAATATTAACATTTTGCAATGCTGTACTTATTTATTTATACATATATAACATGATTATACAGTAGTGCATCATATTATAACTAAAAGACATCTTCCTAAACTACCTAATCTAGCCATTAGCAAGTTCATTATAACTTAAGGAACACTCATAAATAATTAACCATGAGGTCATTCAAAATTAATGATGTTACATATTTATTTTCTCTCAACTTCTTCTACTTTGTTAATTATACTGATTTATGATACAAAATCTGGTATTGACATACATGTGACCACTAAAATTCACATTTGATTCCTCTAAGCTCTACTTTGTTAGTTCAATCTTGTTAAGTTCATCTAGAAAGTAATCTTATATGACCTGAGATCTTTTCAAATCACATATATGTAATGTACAAACAGCCATAAACTAAATGAAAATATAAAAGAAATCACTAAATTCAATTCAACATTAATAATTTAATAATTCAAAACAAATAAAATAAAATGTAATGATAGTATAACTATTCAAGTTAAATCAAATACTCATGATAATAAATTATTATATACATATATAGTTTAACTTTCAAGTGTTTTGACACTGTGATAAGAAAAGCTTAGAATATATGTGTTTTAGATTAAGCTTAATGCTTTCAAAACCTATTTATGCTCTGATTGTTGAATAGAAGAGTGGGTATAAATGTAATATAAATGGGCTATATAAACACTTCATACATTTGAATAAATTTAAATAAACATATTTATACCCACCTTTCTACTCAACAGATAGTGCTAAGCTTAATCTAAAACATGCAAATTATGAGATTTCTTATCACAGCTTGAAAGTCAAATTACATTTGTCTAAGAAAAGTTTCTACTTCAGATAACAGCTGAATCTATTTGGAATATTTAAAAAAGTTAAATTTTTCTAAAGACATTCAATGCTTATATTAGATGATGGAAATAGTGCAATATATAAATACAATTAATATACAAATAGGTTATGGTTGAAGTAATTAACTGGTTAATATTAATAATAACCAAATAAGATAGTCAAAGTGATCAATTTTAAGAAATTTATTACATCAATTGGTAGTTATTATAATTCTTGATTGACATTGATAAATGTAATAAATTTCAAAAACATTAAGTTTGTGACTGTCAAGAGATACATTTCAATACCATTAGGTTCATGAAGCTTCTCCATATTACAGAAAAAAGGAATTATATCATAGTTGGGTTTTAACTAACTTTTTCATTAGTGCTGATTACTATATTATTAATAGATATTGTTTTTTATTTATGTCTATTGCTAGTGTGGCTGACACATTGTTTTTATGTTTTCATTAATTACCCATAAACATACTGGATGGTTTAGAAATAATGAAAAAACAATTTAATAATCAAATGAATAATTTGAAATTGAAAAAGAAACCAAAAACTATTAGTTATTTAGAAGAGAAAAGTATTATTCATTTTTGCTAAAAGTTAAAGAAAACAAAGGGAAATTTTCCAGCCAAATCACCTGGAGGATACCAATGTTTATTAAAGATGCAGCATTGTAAAAATTGGAAAAGGTTGAAAAACTCATTGTACTTGTTAAAAATGAAAATGAATCAATTATAGATTTTAAACTTTTTTGGAAGAGAATTTTCAGTTAGTTCATGATATCCATATTGCAATTGCTCATGCCGGGCAAAACAGGATTATGAAAGAGCTTAAACAAAATATAAGAACATTACCATAGAAAATGTTACACTGTATTTAAATCTTTATAAAAATATAAAACTTTGACCTAATTAAAGTTTTCTTATTTGTTTCATATTCCTTATTTGTATAATTTTATTATAATTTGATAAATAATACAACAATAAATAAATAAAATATCACTAAATATTAAAATTAATAAATAAGAAATAATATTATACAATATATATTTTTTACATTTACCAGGCTCCTACTGATATTTATTATCAAATACTTCATTAATGTGATTTGTATATATTATTTATCACTTTGACCAAAGAAAACTGGTGATTATTAATAATTACCAGTTCAATGTGATTTTTATGTATTTTTATCACTTTGACCAAAACACCCAGTAATTATTAATAATAACTGGATTTATTACTTTAACTGTTTTAACATATATATACAAATTATAATTTTATTATAAATAAGTCATCATACTTCAAAGTTACTACCATATTTTCAAATACAGAATGGCTGCAATAATAAATTACTTAAACCATAATTTTATAAAGTGTAGCTATATTAGTAAAAAATAGTCATAGATCACATGACCCCATTCTCTTAAGCTTGTAAGATATAAAAAATGAGCATTGCCAATTGCTCAACAAGCTTTGTGATAAATGCTTAGCCAGAGAAAGCATTTAAAATATCTCTGTCAAAAACCCACCTCCCCAAACCTCTGACCATGGTTTCATGCTTTGGCACTCCTCAGAGAGGCGCTAGGCAAGCTTCAGACACTAGATCTAAAAATACCAACCCAAAGTCAGCATTTATTTAAAATTAATTGAGATTGCGCTTTACGCAAAAAAGTGAAGCTTGTCTAACTCTTACAAAGTTATATGACTTAGCGCTTTCGGAGACCTTGAGTCTCCATAATCATAGCCTACTTTTAACTGAAGTTTTTTTTTTTTATATATTGAATGGAAAATCTGAAATTTTCAGACACCTACATGTCTTCAAACCCAGCTATCCAACTCAAATCGCTATATGGGGCTGAGAGATCTTCAGCCAAACTATATATTAGTAGTCTTAGCAATATAACATCATATAAGACTTAAAGCAAAGACTATAAATAGTCAAATAAAAAATAGAGTCATAGATCACATGACCCCATTCTCTTAAAACTTGTAAGATATAAAAATGAGCATTGCCAATTGTTCAACAATCTTTGCGATAAATGCTTAGCCAGTGAAAGCATTTAAAATATCTCTGTCAGGAAACCTCCCCAAACCTCTGATTATGGTTTTATGCTTTGGCACTTCTCAGAGAATTGCCAGAGTAGGTTCAGACACTAGATCTAAAAATACCAACCCAAAGCCAGCATATATCTAAAAGTTGTCTATTGAGTGGAAAATTTGAAATTTTCAGACACCTACATGTCTTCAAACCCAGCTATCCAACTCAAATAGCTATATGAGGCAGAGAGATCTTCAGACAAACCATATATTAGTAGTCTTAGCAATATAACATTGCATGTGACTTAAAGCAGAGACTATAAATAGTCAAATAAAAATAGTCATAGATCACATGACTCCTGGATTTGAAGACATGTAGGTATCTGAAAATTTCAGATTTTCCACTCAATAGATAACTTTTAGATAAATGCTGACTTTGGATTGGTATTTTTAGATCTAGTGTCTGAAGCTATCCTAGCACCTCTGAAGAGTGTCAAAGCATGAAACCATGGTCAGAGGTTTGTGGGGTTTCCTGTCAGAGATTTTTTAAATGCTTTCACTGGCTAAGCATTTATCACAAAGCTTGTTGAGCAATTGGCAATGCTCACTTTTTTTGTAGCTATATTAATATTTTGACAGATAGCATTTTCCCCCCAATATATATAATCATTCACTTTCAACATTGTATATTTGGGAGTTAAAATAGAAATAGATAAATAAATTGTACAGAGATTTATTTGTATTGTTATCTTAGCAATTGTACTGTACTATACTTTTTGAAATATCAAATCTCTTTATGAATAATTTGTAGTTTCAAAGAAAAATGGTTGATAGAATTTCTAAATTTATATTGTTGAAAAAAATTATTAGCTTAGAGAAGTTGATGCTTTAATGGGAATAATGCTATTATTATTAATAAAGTGTTATTGAGAATATATATCAGTATACTAATAAAGTAAAAAGTATTTATAAATTTATTTTTATTTAAATAGGGACGAATATTTTTTCTGCTACTAAGATAATAATAATTTATTTTAATTATCAAATAAATAACATATTAATTTAAAGAATCAGATGCTAACCATTAAGTATAATTTAGATAATAATTAAACTGTCCATTAGCCTTTATATTCAATAACTTTTTACTTAGAAAAACGGTAGTTTCAAATAGATCTTTTTTATATAAAGTTATTCAAAACAACAACAGCCAGAGAGTTACCTTAAATCATTCTTTTTTTATATTTATGATAAATGCTACTACAAGAGAAGGCATTCAAATCATTTTTATCTTGGATTGTCCCCATCCCCAGACTGGTTTTGACCTATGGGTCTCTTCAGTGAGGAGTTGGGATCCCAATTCCTCACTGAAGAGACCCATAGGTCGAAACCAGTCTGGGGATGGGGACAATCCAAGATAAAAATGATTTGAATATTGTCCCAACTCCTCACTGAAGAGAACCATAGGTCGAAACCGGTCTGGGGATGGGGACAATCCAAGATAAAAATGATTTGAATGCCTTCTCTTGTAGTAGCATTTATCATAAATATAAAAAAAAGAAGCTTGTTTAGAGCTCATTAGCATGCTCTTAATTTTACATATTTGTAAGTGCAAGCTATATATAAGTCATGTGACATCTGACTTTTTATTATTACTTAAATCATTCTTGTACATATTAATTTCATTTTGCAAAGATTGATATGTTTCATTAATAATTGAACGCCCTCTAGCTGCAATACTCATTAATTTTTTACAATAGGAAAATGATCATTTGCTACTTGAAGCAGCCAGGAAACAATTTTAAATCAGCCAATATACTTGAATGTAATTTGATTTTGAAATGACTGGTATTAATTTAAACAAGGCAATGATATTTCACTCATTTTTAAAATTCTAACAAATAGACAAAACATCATATGTCTATTGATAAATTTTATACTTGAATTGAATGTATTAAAAATCAGATTGTATTCACTTTTTATTAATATATATGCTAATTTAAGATTGCTTGCTGATTGTTGTTGTTTCTGATAACTCTTTGTAACAAGGTTTAAATATTATCCTAGTGTAAAAAGTTGTTGAATATGGCAGCTGGAGAGCAATTCAATAGACTTTAAATGTACTTGATGTTTCTCACGTAACTTTATATATAACCTGTATAAATTTATGATTTATCACTACATACATGATATTTGTCTATTTGATAAAGAGTTTTAAACAATATCTTTGCTGTGTTAAATTAACGTTAAACCTTTCCAAGTCAATTTATATCAAAATATATAGGTTGATTTAAAATTATTTTTTGGGTATTGCTGATGTAAATACGTTCTTTTATTTAAAAAAATCCTAAAATATAATAGAAAATGATCATTAATCTACTGTAGAAAATTAATAATCATGGTTTCTGAGGGAGATAAGCAAATACAATATTATGAGACAAATGTAAAAGTATTGAAGCGAATATGCTGATAATATCAATGTAATTTTTTTTTCTCAAACTAATAGTTAATATAAAATGTCCATTTTGCGTAAGTTTGGTTACTCTAATGTATATACATAATAAATTAAGTTTGATGTCTGTATTCTTTCCGAAATATATGTAATATTCAAATATATGTATATATTAAATACAGTAATATTCATACAAATTTAACTTATTTTATTAGAAGTACTTTTGACTGTATTCCTTGTAGTCTTTCTTTGTCAACTATATAACACTGAATAATTAAAACGAGACATCATTTCATAACTTTTATAATTCAATTCAGTTCTTTCACAATTCTTTTATTTTAATGTTTGATGATTGAGGATTCATTAACATTTGATTTCTTGAAATTAATATAGCCTCTTTTATTTTATGTTTATTGTGGCAATGTTCAGTTAGTATAATATTTATTTTTTTATAATCAAATTTAAATCTGTATTTATAAGTTTTATTATGAACAAATATAATATCCGTTATATATCATTTGTTATATATCCATCTGTTATATTTGATCATAATAAAATTTGTAAATACAGATTTAAATTTGAATATAAAGACAAAAATTATACAAATTGAACGTTGCCACAATAAACGTAAAATATAAGAGGCTATATTAATTTCAAGAAATTGTCCAATGTTAATGAATCATCAATCATTAAACATTAAAATAACAAAATTGTGGATGAACTGAGTTGAATTATGGAAGTTATGAAATGATGTCTCATTTTAATTATACAACATTTAGTTGATAAAATTTACAAGGAATATAGTCGAAAGTACTTCTAATAAAATACGTTAAATTTATATGAGTATTACTGTATTTAATATATATATATTAAATATATATAGTCATTAAAATCAGTTAAGACAGACAATCCTAATAACAATCCACAATCTCAATCTGTCATCAAGATAACTTGATCACAGAGATTGAAATTATTGATATAAAGAAGTTTAAATAAACCTCCTCAATGCAGACTAATAAGTAGTCAATTACAACATTATAAAATGCAATTACAATTTTCAACTTGAACTCTCAAATTTAATAATGTTCAAGGCTAAATGGGTGTATGAGTAATCATTAAAATCAATTAACACTTAGACAATCTCAATAAGAATAACAATTAGTAATATCAAACTGTTGTCAAGGCAACCACTTTTTAACAATAAAGATGACATTTCATCTTAATTTATGGTCCAATATATTTATATAGACACTAAAGATTGCAATTTGATGACAGAGATTGAAATTATTGATACAAAAAGTTAAAATAAACCTCCTTGAATAGGTAAATATAGCCAGTTCTAAATTCATGCTAACAATCAATTATAACATTACAAACTGCAATTAGAGTTATTAATTTATAAGTATTTACTAAATTTATTTTTAAATTTTGTTTGTATTTATTGTGAAATATTACTTAAACTTTGCATTGGAGCTACAATCATTTCCATTTTTTACTGGTAAATTTTTTAAATTAAAAACGATTTTCATAGTTATAAACCATTTAATAGATTAATGATTTAATTTGTACTATAATACCTAGATGTCAAAGATATTGGTAATACAAGAGATAAATAAAATATATTTCAAAGCCACCTATTGTAAGCATTTGTTGACATTGTAATAGCAGAAAAAAGTTTATACTTTGTTTACTTCTGTATTATTATTTTTTGTAAAATTGTTAAATACTTATTTCTTAAAAAGTATTTGATTTGTGTATTTACCTTTTATGTGAATATGTTTGCTTTAAGGCAAAAAATTAATCTGCTGAAAATTTATTAATGTCAAATAAAAAATTGTTACCATACATTAACTTTATTATTTTTATTTTTTCATAATGAAAAGTTAATTTTTAATATTTCATGAACATTTTTATTATATGAACTTATGATTTAATAAAAATTGTCTTAAACATTCTAATGTGAGAGAGTATATTTTTATGTTAAACCTTTTTTTCTTTTAATCTGAAGAGTGAAATAAAAAAAATTAAGTTGATTACTTATTACTTTTATTCTTTCTTTTTACTTGCTAAGCCAATAAACATCACATGGTCACCATTTCTTATGCTTGCTCTCAGATCCAATGTTCCTCACTGATGAAAGCCACAAGCCAGAAACTAGTCTGGGGATATTGGATGAGTAGGCACTAGATGGGGATTTTATGCACAAACCTTCTAGCCTTCACTGATTACTCTGGCTTGCACTGAGTGGCAATACTGTATGGAGAGTTTTGCCTGTTTTTTTACTTGCTAAGTTAATATTTTATTTGTTTGCCTTATTGATAAAATTTGTAAAAATTACAAATATTACAGAAAATAAGTTTTTTGTCATTAAAAATTACAACTAAAAGAAAAACGTGAAAACAAAATAACAAATAAGGCTCAGGAATATGCTCCAAAAGATGCACTTACATGGTTAAAATCATCTTCAAAATTAAGGTTGGGCAGTAGAAGTTTTTGAATACTAGGTACTCAGATTAAGAATATTTTATCTTGTATATACATATATACAATACCTCCCATTCAATTGCTTGTATAATATTTTTCAAGTATTCTGAAGACTCATTTTTGTTTAAATTAATAATAATAACTTAATATCTGTAAATATAAATTATTAATATTTTACATTTTGGCAACAGCCACACCCTAATTAACCTTATAAGAATCACAACCTTTAAAATAAAGGTGTGGCAAAATCTGTTAATTCAATTACGCAAGATGTACACACTTTACTGAACTGAAATCTTTTTTATTATAATTTTGAAAATTGCATGTGCAATTTTTTTAATGTAAATTTATCATTTTATGATTTTAGAATTAAAAATATAGCAAAATTTGCTATTATTACTTCACAAGCTAAAATTTTTAAGTTTTCTTTCTTTAAAATATTTGTTTAAAAAGTTTTCATTAAATAAATAAATAATTATTTTCATATATGCCCATAATACATTAAAATTAAACATGACTAATATTTAAGGAAAATCTTTAAAAAGTCTATACATGTATATAGAATGAGGTAGACATCACATGGAAAAAGATTTTATGTCATGGTATTTAAAGTAATTTCATGCTAATGACCATAATGTTAATGCAGACCAGAAACACAAGAACAACTCTCCAGATCAATGTATCTAATAATAATTTTGAATAAACAATGATTAACAAATGCATCCAAATTCCCTATCCTTGGTACTTAAATCTTCATTCCCAGACCAGTTTCTGGCTTGTTTCTTTATCAGTGAAGCTTGAGACTCAAAGTTGGAAAAAAATGCACCACATATCCAATAATCACCCCACATGTGGTGTACTCCTTTCCTCCCCCCCCGGGGGGGCCCCCCCCCTATTGTTGTTGGTAAAGCCAACCACACTTTATACCCGCTACGCTCTCCTACTCTCCACCTTCAACAGAACCCAAACGCAGCACCGCTTCTCCTCTTTTTTAATATAACAAACAATCAGGGCACAATTTCATACCCTTCTCCATATTTTTTTTTTCTTATATCCAAATAAAAAAAAAAAAAAGAAAAAAATAGAGATGTACTCTAAATTATACGGCCATTCAATCCATTTAAGAGACACGCACGTTGAGCCCGAACCTTTGGAAAACTTACTGTACCATCTTATAACATTTATTAATTACATTTTTTAAATATATTTATTATAAATGCAATATGGATAAAACAATAAGTACAAATATAAGATTTTCAATATAATTTATCTATATTTATATATTTTATATTTTTTAATTTATAAATTAAAATTAAAAATATTTTAAATAAAAAAAAAAAACATTAATTCATCAAGATAAAAAATGGAAAATTCATTTTAAATACTAAAATATATAATTTCTAAATTGGATTTAAATCTATATAACAGTTTAAACAAGTAATTTGAGTTCTAAACCCTCAACTGATTTGAATTTCAAGTTTTTAACTTGGCAGGTGAAATAGAGTTAAAGGTTATTGTTAAATGCCTGTTCATCATCCTTTTTAATTTTGAGACTCATACCATATTGATAAAAATAAAAACCAAAACTTGATGATAATTTAAATAGTAAGGATATTATTATTCAATCTTACCTTAGAAAGCACTAGTGTGGTGAGCTACTTTTATCATACTGTTTAAATGGGGAGTTTGATGATCTATTCTTATTACAGGATTGAATAAATGCTTCAATTAGAATTTATGATTATTTTTTCTAGTAGATATGCCATTAGCACCTTTGCTGCTTTAAGTGTATCTTGCAATTCTTAGATATAGTATAAAATAAGGATCAAATGATAACATCTATCTCTTAGACCGGTTTACAATTTTAATAAGTAATGTCTTTTCTAAATGAATTTGTTTCAATGCAGTATTAGAATGGCAGACTTTGAAGTCCAAGTTCCATAAATCACAGCCCAGCTCTGTTACATCTGATGTTCAAACTTTTTGTGAACTTCCAATCAAAAACTATAAATTAATTTTGCTCTGCATCAATTTGGTTAGTGATAGAATGCAAACTCTAGAAATCAAGCTTCACTGATTGCAAATTAAACTTAATTATTTTCAGTGCTCAAATTTTTTATGAATTCCTGAGAAATGGAGTCAAATAGTGACAGAATCTGGTGCTCAAAACCCTTAGATTTACAGCCCAATGTTATTTTTTCTAGTATTTGAAGTTCTTACAAACTCATGAGCAATAAAATATTTTATTATTTTTGTCTTGTGTAATTTGGTTCACCGATAAAATGGCATATCCAGAACTTAAGACACATTGATCATGACTTACCTCTATCACATATAGTGTTTCCTTTCTAAATTCCTGCCCATTGGTTATTTATGTTTTCCAACACTATTACTGAGATTTTCATTTAAAGACTACTGTATTTTTTTTAAATTTTAACCATTAATAAACCAATTATAGTACAAATTAGGATATAAAAGTAGAACTATCATTTTAGTAAAAAGCTTTATTATATAAATAAAGTAAGAAATCTATATATTTTAAATGCAGAACAATGTTTATTACATTATACTATGTTAACATTAGCTTTAAAGGAAATATACTTTATGAAGTATTAATAGATTAGTATTAATTATTTACTTCAAGAAACTGTAATAAGTAGTATTACAACCATTCATCACAATTTGATATGAAAGAGTCAAATTTTTTTGTTACTTACACATTGACAAATGCCTTAATAATTATTTTTAAACGTTTATTAGTCTAAAGATTATAACATCATTTCTAGTTCGGATGTAAAGTTTAAACCTAGTTAAATATTAAAATATCTGGTTTTTAAATTAAACATAAAATGGTGTGATTAATCTATTTTTGTTCTTTTTCAATGTGTATATTATCTTTGTAGATACACTTAAAACTTCTAATCTAACACATATTCTTGAAACAACATATTAATCAAATTAGTGAAGAAAAGAACTCCCACTTTATGTATTGAATTTCACTGTTTGTTACAGATTTAAGTTATAAATACAATACATCATAAGAAAAAATTATCATTTTGGTCTTCTGCGATTAGTGTTCTCACTGATAACTTATTAATCATATTACTATATTTTACTGTTTAACATGTATATACCAATAGTTATTTAAGAGTCAACAAATGATTTTTATTATGAAATACAAATGAAATTTGCCTTCCAAAATGTTCAAAACTGTTCTCACTTTTATTGTATTGACTATATTAAATCTTAAAAAACACATTCAATCAGTGTATTTTTTGTAATATTTTATTCAATTTTTTATGATAATTTTGACTTTCTAGCAGTCTTCTTCAGATCTTACAACACAAATCCATTACTTTGATATCATCAATTCTGCAATGCCACTTTTGAACAAATTACTAATTTTATAATTCAGTCCATAAAATTATCTTTATAGCCATTAAGATAAAAAGAGCAGTTTTAAAATTGTTTATATAATGTATATCCCCATTCTACACTTTGTCTTGGTGTTTCTATATGCTTTGTGAAAGCTAAATTAACTAATGTAATAAGTTGGTTAAAAATAAATTGGCCTATAAGTGAAAGTTTTGTCAATGGCTTTTATTATATTTGATCACAACTTCATCATATTGCAAACATCTTCCTGGGCATGTTGAGAACAACTTTCATATTCTATATGAGTTAAAGGTGTCAAACACTTGAACCTACACGTATTGCCAACTTGATATTTTCACCACACAATTCTAATCTAAAGTAGGAATTGGTTTCTGTTAATTTTTAACAAAAATCATTTCATTTGACTTTTCTGATGATGTTAAAAGTAATTAAAAACCAGATTCTATCTTGTTTAACATAGGTGCACTAAAATTACTAAGCTATCAAACTGGACATAAAAATTCAGATGTTTCACCCACCTGAAGAACAAAGATTGTTCATAAAATGGATGCATAATGGGAGAGACTGTTCTGACTTTATGAACTGCACTAATACTGAATTGAAATAAGAGATGGACTGATTTAAAAAAATGAAGAAAAAAGAACTTGAAAAAAATAGAACATTTGCCATAAGTAAACTTTTAAGATAAATAATTTACGAATTTAGATGAAATTCTTGCATATTTATATTAGTTAACATTAGCAAATTAGCAGTTGCTGTATACCTATTTAATGGTCATGGCAATGCAATGGCATGTCAGAATTTGAGATTTCTGCCTTTATTTGTCTATGCAATACGTTCTACTATGAAATATATGCTTCAAATATAAAATTGAAATACTGAATTATCATTAATAGTTAATATCGACAAGTAATGCATCTGATCAAACAAGTTATTTGGGTTAGATTTTCTTACAGCATTCTCTAATTTTCCATACTAATACAGCATCATTTGATTCTTCCACTTTCCAACCAACATCAGTTCTTATTTATTTATTCTAGCATCTTCTTTTATAACATTAGATAATTAATATTTCCCAGAAAGTAGGATAATTTCATACCTATATTCAGATTATTTTTTTTGATTTTTTACCTTTATGAATAAGGGTGAATACAGTTGACAGTCACCTTTTATTTCTTTTTAATATTGTCTGAAATTCAAATCACCATAAGGTTTCTGAAGTTAATATAACATGACCAAATTAACAACTATATATTTTAACAACCCCAGTTCTACTTTAAATAAGGTAACTTTTTTTTTATGCGTAAGAGTACCAACATAATATATTTGATTTTTTCAGCTACCACAGAATTATAAGACCAATTCTCCATTTCTTTATTCTAGTATTATAAGTTTGAATAATCAATGGTTAATAGAAAATAGTAAAATATAATATTCATTCACTAGACAAGTTTTTTCTTAGAGTTAAAATTTGAGCTATCAGTTTGATGGCAAAAAAAAGAATTGAAAATGGCTGATAGGTGCATAACTATATTAGTTTCAGTTTTAAATTTCAAATCCTTATTAATAAAACAAAAGCCAAAAACTGATCTGAATCATAATCAAAATTTTATTACCATCTTGTAAATACTGATAAGATTATAATAGATGGTATCAGAGTAGAGAAAATAAAACATATATAATAAAAAATAAGAAACTCAAAGAAAAGAGAATAGAATCTTGGATGAGATTCAAAGTGGATTTCATTCAGCAAGAAAGAGATAATTTATTTGATATAGGTCCATTAATTGAAGGATCTTATAAGGAAAACAATTCTCAGTTTATTGCATTATTAAATATAGAAAATTTTATGTTGGTGATGGGCAGAAATCGCCTATGTAGAAATCTTAAAAAATATAGAGATATCTTAAGTTTATTGTTAAAAATGATTACAAGTCTTTATAAGGGTAATTTTTATAAATAGTAATTGTTGGATATAAAACTGATGAAAGTTAAATTTGAAATTGAATTAAAGCAAAAATGTCAATAATCATCTTTATTAATTAGAATTAGAGATGAAGACAGAAAGATTAGAGATAGAGGTGGAGATTTATGCAATTAGTATCAGCAAAATATATAACATTGCAGTTCTCTTTTTTAAAGATGATGTGATATTTTTTTGAAATAGCTTATGTAAAAGAGATAAAATTGATATTAAAGAACTGTGGAGTGAAAGGGAAAATGTGAATATTAAATTCAGTGAAGAAAAATTTAAGATTTCAAGTTCAATGAGATGAATAAATTAAAGATAGTAAATGAGAGATATTTGTCTTGTTGAAGTGAAGGCCTACTTAGATTTTTTGTTAAATGATTTATATAGATAGTTGAGTATTGAGAAAAACATCAAAAAATAAAAATAAAATGAGTTAATTATATATAAAAAGACACTTTTATCTTATATTAAAAATATAGTATGTAGAATAATTTTGAAAGAAATCGTGTCTCATTTCACATGTGGAAATGATGAATTTTAATTTGCTAGGGAATTCAGAAATGTTTAGATAGAATATAAAAAGAAGTAGATAGATATGCCCTGGCTAGTGAATTATGAACAAATGAGCTTATTCAAAATGAAATAGCTCAACTTTTAAATGAGAAATATTAAAAATAAATTTAAAAACTTATGGAAGATTACATTATATTAATGTAAATAAATTAATTGAAATGGTGTTTCATTGAATTAGGTAGAAAGAACAACAAATATGTTGGTATAAAAGAATTTTATATTATGGAAAATTAAACAATTTATTTTCATGTATTAATTTAATAAATGAAATGCATTAGAAAAAGTATACAGGATGGGACAAATAAGTTGATTAGAGAAAAATAAGCAGAGTTATGAAAAATAAATATGATAACATTAATCTCATTATTATTTAGTACAAATGGAATAAAGATTTGGACTGCAGATGAAGTTTATGTGGCAATAAAAAAGAGAGTATTAAACAATTAATTTTTGAATATAGAATATTGAAAAAATAAATGAATATGAGTGGAAAAAGTAAAGATTTTATGAGTTTTTGCTTAATTATTATAATAAAATTGTAAATATAAAAACAGTACAGAAGAATTACCAGAACATATTTTATTAAAATGTGATAAGAGAAAAGAAAAAAAATCAGTGATGAAAAAAATATTGCAAAATAAAAAGTAAGAAGATGAGTTTATTTTGATAGATGATTTCAGAAGCAGGGGATGCTTAATTTAGATAATGAGAACTGTGGATACACAGAGGCTAAACTCCATATAGTAGTGACACCAGAGCAAGCCAGAGTAATCAATGGCTGCAAGAAGGTTTGTGCATACAATTCCTATCTAGTGCCTACTCATCCAATATCCCCAATGCTACTCAGGATAAATAGGGATTGTATGCACCAACCATCTTGCATTCATTGATTACTCTGGCTTGCACTGATGGCACTACATATGGAGAGAATAGCCTTTGTATAAACAGCTGGTGTAGCATAATGAATGGTGATCCTGTAGTGTTTAGAGAACTGTGAATATGACATATGCACAAAACCTTCTGACTATTCAAAGAAAAACCATTTAGATAACATTATATCACATTATTATTCTTTAAAACTTATCTACTAACATTTTATCAATATTGATTTATTTTTTCCTCTGTTGTTGAAATAAACATTGGTTTAGACAGAATCCTATAAATATTTTCAAGCTAATTCATTTTTTAGCGGTAGTAACTTTAAGTAGCTTTGAATCTAAACTAATTTGTTTTTCTAGATGTATAGGGTATAAAGATAATTCCGAGACAACTCCAAGTTGGCAACTTATAAGTTTCTATAGACTTTATTAAAGTTTCAAATACTAGATATAAAATTATCATTAAACTGCATTTAAAATTGTGCATTAAAGGTTTAAAATCCCTATTGTGGAATTTTTAGATTCGTCAGTTTGAATATCCGAATCAGTAAATTACTATTAGGTAGATGGAATTCAAGCACTGCTTTTCATCAATGTTAGAGCCAACTAAATAAAAAATGGTCATAAACATCTGTTTAGCCCTGCCATCTCATGTCCATGTTATACAAATAGATTTTCAAAACATGAAAAATATTTTTTATAATTAGTTATATAATTCACAGTAAATTAACAACATGATATTTAATTATACTGACGTCAGTATTTTATTTATGTAATTATTTAATTTCAGATGCGATGTTTTAAATTTTTCATCAGAGAGTTGCTATGGATTTTTTTTATTTTAAAAAAGACATTTTAAATAGTTATGCATTTTCCAAGAAATTTTTAAAATTATAAATATAAGTTAACTGCATTATTTTTTATATAACTCTGCAGCATATAAAGAAAATTATATATGTTTATTTGCTCGTTAAAAAAATTTTTTTTTCCTGTTTATTTATTATTGCTTAAGAATAATTGTTTTTTTTTTTAAAAAAAAAAATACAAAATATATATTTTATTAATCTCTAGTCTAATAAATGATTAGTAATAATCATCAATATATTTATCTAAAGTGGATGATATTATAGTTGTGAATGGAAAAAAAATGCCTTTGTAAATCACTTTGTACTAATTTGGTATTAACAAATCCTATGAAAATGATGAACTTGTGTGAGAAATTGTGCGTTGGGCCAAGTAAAGAGACTAGAAAAGCAAAAAATGTATTTTGGGATTATTCTTTTTTTTTTTTTTCAGATATCTTTAGCCATATGTCTCAATGTAAGATGGAGTAGAAGTTTTGAGTATATCTATAACAGCTAATATATTTAAAATAATATAAATATATAATACTTTAGTACTCTGACATTATTAATAATATGAAAATATTATAATAAAGAATAAAAATATATTAAATTAAATTAGACAAACAGAGCATACTTTCAATATGTGTTTGTAATAATCATGGTCGTTCTGGTAAGAAAATATATATATATATATTATTCCTCTGTTAAAAGGAGGTTGCCTTGACAACAGTTTGAAATTGTTGATTGTTATCTATATTGGGATTGTTTATGTGTTGTTTTCAATGGTTTATATATATATAAAATTCAATAAATATTTTTACTAATATAAATGCACTAAAAAATAAATTTCCTTCAGCTTTTACAAATAAAATATCAAGCAATTAACGTAATATTCTTCATAGTCTTGCTATTTGCACTTATAT
>JAQFVV010014120.1:0-49634 GCA_028023455.1 Epiperipatus broadwayi
TATATTTTTATCATTATTTAGTATATATATAGATAGCAAATTATTACAGTTTATTTGATATAATAATTAAAAAAGCAAGTCATATATAATGTGACATTACTTTTAATGAGCTTGTAGTTACAAAAATGCACACAGAGAGCATACCAATAGCTTAAACAAGCTCTGAATTAACAAGTGTGGTATGAGAAAATATTTAAATTCTCTACCCAGAACACTCTCATCTCCAGACCATGGTTTCAAGCTTATGACCAAATATTCTAGCTCTCCACTGATGTGAGCCATAATATCGAAACCATGGTCTGGAAATGAGAGTATTCTGGGTAGAGATTTTAAATATTTTCTCATACCGCACTTGTTAATTCAGAACTTGTTTGAGCTATTGGTATGGTCTCTGTGTACAGTTTATTTGATATGTATCAAATGTGCTGCCCTCACAACTTTGATGCAAATCAGTTAATAAAAGTATATTAATAATTTTTATTAGTCCTTCATTAGACATGAGATTATCCAATAATAAATGATATTCCTGTAGGGTAATTTTCCCTACATTACTCTCACTCAAGTTAGTGTAGGGACTGGTTTCTATCTGCTTTTTGAGGAATGATATAATCATAAATATATTACCAAAGATGTGGAAAAGATCTGTAATTCCAAAGATGCTCATTTTATGCTGAACCTGACTCCACTCATCATTTGACCCAGACCATCATCTTTTCCACATATCTTTATCATACTTTCATTAAGTGATTTGTGTCAAAGTTGTGAAGGCAGCACATTTGAAACTTATCAAACAAACTCATTGTAAATCGAAAGATTTCATGAGTATTAATGTGTAATAAGAAATGTGGACTTAATTAGTGAAGTATTGAATAGCTTCACACTCTCAGATCGAACCGCTTCAGCTTCACCTATTTAAATAGAAAGTAGGTTGAAGTAAGGAAGAGTTCCCCTTGGGTTCCCCTCTTTTCTTCCAAAGAGTAAGCTTGTGGTTTAAGACCTGTAGAGGTCCCTATGATCACATTTTATACACATGTGCTTGAGGCTACAGACTTAATGAATATTACAAACAAACTGTAGTAATTTTCTATCTCTCCCTCTCTCTATATATATACTAAACAATGATAAAGATATGTGTAAGAGATTGTGATCTGGGTCAACTGATCAGTGCTGGTTTAGCATGAAATGTGTATCCTGGAGATCATAGATCTTTTTCAGATGTCTTTGGTCATACGTTTATGATTATATCATTCCACAAGATGTTAAAAGTGGATAAAAACCAGTCCTTATCATGAGTGAAAGTGGGGAAGTGAAAATTACACTACTGAAGTATTATTCATTATTGGATAATCTCAAGTCTAATAGATAACTAATAAAAATTATAAATATTCTTTCATTAAGCGATATGTGTTAAAGTTGTGAGGGCAGCACATTGATATTTATCAAATAAACTGTAGTCATTTTCTCTTTCTTTCTTTCTCTCTCTCTCTCTCTCTCTCTCTCTCTATATATATATATATATATATATATATATATATATATATATATATATTGTAACATAATTAAAGAGAGTTCAAATAGATATTACCATACCTGAGTAATCTACAATATATAAGAAATAATCATAAATTCAAAAATTAAATGATGATCAAAAGATATTATTATATCTGAGTAAAGGAGTTCAAATATCAAGAATTATAAGTAAAGGTTCAAAATATAACACTATCAAGAATTATGGGGAAATTGTTAATAACCAGTATTATAGCAATGTATTATAACTCAGGTATATGAAATCACGTGAAGTGAGTACACTAGTAATTCAATAAAATATAACTCAGGTATACAGGCAGTAGGTTTTATCCACTTTCATTTCTTGGTTTGATGTTAAGTGCATGTTTAAACAAATACTAAGTGAATATGGTCTAGCAGGGCGCCACTAGATTATCTGAATCTAGATATGGTTATATCTGATAACCTTTCACATGTACCGGGTTTGAATCCCCTTTTTGGTACTTTATTTCTAATAAAAATGGAAGATTTTGCTTTTTGAGCCATATCACTATACGCACTAATATTTAGGTAAAAGTAAAACAACTATAAACTAAAGTGGAGTATATTAGACATAAATCATTTCTCAGATCTTAGCATAACAAATGTGTTTCAATATTTTTATAAGTTTACTAGCTCAGATTATATATAACTAATTTAGGATGGCAATTCACTCATCCTTGCATGAAATAGATGATGGGATGTGGTTATAATAATACTAAGAGATCACTAAATATTATAAAATCAATATTTATTTATGGCCTTTAAACAGTTAAACAGCTCATTAATTAAAATGTTGATGACGATGATGATGATGATAATAATAACAATAATGACAAGGGTTTCAACTACAGCTTTAGGACTAAGCCTAAACATAAAACTAAATTTTACAAAGAAATTCATAATTATTGCTTAATTTTAGCATATTTACTTATATCTTAAATAACTAATATTCAACCATTGATGATGATGAATAATCACACTTAACAAAGACTACAATTAATGAAATATATATGCCTCGTTTAATAAAACAAACTAATATTTATTACTACATTTCTAACATATACAGAAAAATTTCTAGATAAATATGAAAATTGACATGAATAATAATAATAATAATTGATTATATAACAATCCTCAGATTAATTTTAAGTTCTTCCCCCTTTCCCTTCAAATGTATTTTGTATTAATTTGGATGTCACATTGACCATGATTTTCACTCCATGAGAAAAATATTTCAAAAAAAAAAAAATCTGCTCATTAGCACACATACTTTAAAAATCTAACATGTAAATAGAATGTAAAAAAAAAATGTTAGTAGAATTGAAAGAGCAAGTTTTAGAAAAGAGTTTTAAATCATTATCTCGCCCTCTCTTCTACCTCTGAAATGCTATACCTAACTTGAAACAAACTAATCTAATATTCTAACACTACTTGTTACTCCACATTCACTCGCAATTATACACATATAAAATATCATTATGTATGTGCGTGTTTTATCCCATGATAACAAAATATTATTTAAAACCAAAATAATAATATATTAGTTAAAACTAAAATCATAATACCATAAAAAAAAAATTTGTTTTACACATTAATATTTTTCATAACTGTAAAATTAATAAACAAATAATTTTCATACATTCAAGATCATTTATGAAGCTCAAAGTTATTATTAGTAAGACATTCTTGTTTTAATCGATCTGAATAGTCTTTAAAAGTTCTTTAAATAAATATACCACTTTATTGCTAAAATGTTTCTTAAGACTGATATCATAAAGAAAATAGATATAAAAAGTCATATTACCGATCTTTTGTTTGTGGCGAATTTCCAAGGGTTCAAACTTGTCTTGTATAATGTCTATATTTCTGCAGCTACCATTTCCGTTTTACATGGGAACAATCTCTTTCTTGAGGTGTATAACTATTTGATGATGATGACTCTATTGAGGTTATTTGCTTTAGTGGACAATTTGGAAATCATTATATTAATTTTTCTTCTCTTCCTGTCAAGCATGTGGATGAAATACAGCAGTTGTTTTCACATTTATATATTTTCTTGAGTTTAAAATCAGATGTGGTAACAATTAATTGGACTTGATGATTAATATTTATCAGTAGATTAATTCATCTTCTTTGAATGCAGGTGAATGCTTTCTTCCTTCTATTAAAAACATCTTATTTCTCTGGTCAGTTGAAAGGTGTAGAATATTATTTTAGACACATCTTTTCTTTCCTATGTGATGTGCAGCTTCCCCAGATGGACCAGAACCGATGGGACATACATATAATTTTTCTAGCCAGACATTTCTTATATTTTCAGCATTCAATTGGATAGTTTAATAATCTGAATCATAAACAATAATCCTAATAATAATTCAAGACAGCTTTTTATATCCAATTTTTAGCTAACTTAACCAATCAGAGATAGCATCACTTGCTATTTTTGGACAAATTTGTTTTAATTAGATCTCTAATTTATTTTCAACTAAATTATTTTTCAACTGAAAAAGTTTAATCCTTTTTCCAGACACTTTTGTTTAAAAAAAAAATAGACTCAATCCTTATTTCCTTTCTTTTCTTTTTTTTTTTTTTTTTAACATCCAGGTAACATTTCAAATCTTTGAGCTTCCTTCTTTAGATCTTGAGATAAGACAATTTCAAAATTAGAGCTCTGACCCATTATAAGCTTCCAAAGTGAAAAACAATTATTTACAAAAAAAAATTGCTACAAAGATTGATATCTGATTAAACAGATTTCCTCTTTTAACAAACAATTGTACAAAAAAAAATAATTTGACAGATTTAATACTTCCTTTTCTTTCAATATTTAGTAAATGTAAATTTCTGTATGTAATGTACACACATCCTTCATTCTTTCAAATCATTCATAAACTAACATTAAATAATATAATTGCTAGCTTAGTAATTATAACCCAATTATTTTATTAAATCTGTAACTTTTAAATCCCACTTATAATTAAAGAAAAGCAAAATAGAAGTATAGAATAAAATGTTAGAATTGATCAAGCATAGCTTAGTTTTAAAGAAAGTTAAAATGTTGAATATTTGAAATATAAAACAATTAAATAATTTACACATACATTGCCTATATGTATGCATTATAACTTTGCTTTTTAACAAAAAATTTAAATATTAAATAGTTTAAATGTGTGTATTACTTTTCTATCAACACACAAACAAATAAAGCATATAATTGTTGTCCCACTCTCTTTCTGTTTAAAGCTTTTGAAATTTTGATCTGGAAGGGTTTGAACTTGGATGCCCTACAGCTTCTTTTATGGTTATATAAAATTGTGATGATGATTTTTGGTTTACCTTTTCTACATGCACATTACTATAAATTTATCTAGTGACTAAATTGTAATGGCACAATATATATATATATATATATATATATATATCTCTTTCTTTCTCTCTCTCTCTCTCTATATATATATATATACTGAATGATGATGAAAATTTGTGTAAGAGATTGTGATCTGGGTCAACTGATCAGTGCTGGTTTAGTATGAAATATGCTTCTTGGGGATCATAGATTTTTTACATGTCTTTAATCATATGTTTATGATTACATCACTCTTCCACAAGATGTTAAAAGTGGATAGAAACCAGTCCTTATCTTGAGTGAAAGTGGGTAGTGAAAGTTACACTATACAAATATTATTCATTATTGGATAATCTAAAGTCTAATGAATAACTAATAAAAATTATTAATATAAGAAGCAAATTGCTTAACTTATTTTATAATTTCTAAGTAATAAAAATATTGTAACTAAAATAGCATATTTTAAAGTAATGTGTGTACACCTGGGTCTCATTTTATGCGGATTTATTTAACGTGATTTTGAAGTTACGCGATTCATGTTTCTTCAGAAGTCAAACTCCGATAATGCGCTATTACTTTAAATAATAAATTTCGTGCCCTTACATTATATTGAAAGTAATAGCACATTATTGGAATTCGACTTTCATCTTAGTAATTTCAATATTTTCAGTGCTTTATAATAGTAAGATTTTATGCAATAATAAAATTAAATTCATGATTTCCACATTTTATGTATACACACATTAAATTTTACAAGATTATAATGTAAATTTGTTCAAACATTGTGCATGTTAATTTTGCATTTTACATCACATTCTGTTTTTGCTTTTTAAAAAAGAACGTAATTAATTATTAATCATTTAGTGTCCGCAAATTTATTTTTAAAAGGTGAGTAATAGCAGTGGGCACAATTAAATTTGACAATTAAAAATTAAAATCAGATTTTTAATTGTAATTAACAATTTAAAAATTACTTAAGGTGACCTGAAATTAATGTGATGTGAAGTTGGCACTAGTTGTATTTCCTCTTGTGAAGAATCTGATTTTTTACCAGTTTGCAAACGAACCTGTATATCGGCAAATAGCGATAATAATTAAAACGTGTATAAAAAAATGTAAATTACTGTACTGTAAATTATGCATAAAAATATATTATTTTGAATAAAATTAAATATTATAATTAAAAAAAGTTTGTCTTGTATCAATTTTTTTCAAATTTGAAATTTTTTATTAGTCATATTTTATTTCCTTATTTTTTTTTTTTTTGCGCGAATTTTAAAGTAATTTTATGTTGGTGCTTTGCTTTTATGCGATTTTTGAAAAATCAGAGTCTGTATCCCCCTTTTTTTAAGGTAAGTTACGTCTATTTTTGCGCAATTTCGTTTGCGTGTGTTTTCTGAGAAACCTATCTATCGCATAAAACGAGACCCAAGTGTGTATATATATATTGTACCCTTACCGAATTAAAAAGAGACTCTCTGAATAACCTTGAAAAAAGTACTACAGCTACTTTACGATCAACTTATTGAAAAATTTATACTTGTTTAAAACAAGACTTTGACTAGCTCAGAATATATTTCTAACATATTATATCTAACAAAATTAACATTTAAAATAATTTATCTTATTTAAATAATAAACTAAGATAATCAAAAAACACAAATTAAATATTTAGGTTCAAATTAAATTCCCAGCTCATTTATTATGACTACAACTTAAATTATGATTAGCTCTTTATTTACTATTAAAATATGGTTCGATTAAAATACTAACAAAACAATTTGAAAAATTTTGCATGAGACATTCAGCAAGGTACACTGTTGGTTTAACATTGAGGATGTATCCCGAAAGATATACTCTCAATGGCATAAGAATATTACCCCAATGTAATTTACAAAAAATACTGCCTTGTACTACTCTCATGTCTTACAGTGCACATAAAATAAATCAAAAGTAAATACTTTATAAAATTCATTATAAAACAATAAATCAGTTACTATTTCTTCCTAAAATATAATATTTAAATTTAATATTAACTAAAAATTCTTATCCATTATCACTTTATCTAACTCTTACAATCATTCAACATCTCAGATTCATCTCTTAATAATGTAGTTAAATATAATGAAGGATTTTACATATATTCAACTACTCTCATAAAACAACAACTAACAACCAGAATATTTTAACAATTCTTAAAATCATATATCTATTTAGCTACTACTCTTCAATAATCATAAGTAAGATTATTTATTCTTATAAAAACATCATATAAAATCTTTTATTTCTTATGTGGGATTTACAGAAAACATATTCTTAACATAATTGCAATACTAAATATCTTAAAATTGGCATTGTATAATTTTCATAATCACCAATAATAAAATATTCTGTAATAATAATAATTATAATAATATACTTTTATTAATCATGTGCAATAAAATAATGATCCAAATAATTTTAATAAATCATGTCTGTGGTTATGAAGATTCA
Source organism: Epiperipatus broadwayi (assembly GCA_028023455.1). Lineage (NCBI taxonomy): Eukaryota > Metazoa > Onychophora > Udeonychophora > Euonychophora > Peripatidae > Epiperipatus > Epiperipatus broadwayi. The sequence continues at coordinate 7,388 of JAQFVV010014120.1, forward strand.
AAAACACTCAGACATATCAACAAATAAAACTATACTCTTATTCTTCTCCTTTACATGCTTTGCATTTCTTCATATATTCATATATATTGCTTATAATAACTTCTCTCATTTACACTTTAATGCAAAAAAATTTTTTAAAATAAAACTTCTTTATTTTCCTGACAGTTTCAACTGTCCAGCAGTCTTCATCAGAGCTTCTCAAATTTTCTCTACCTTTTAAATAAATAAAAGTTTGAAGACAATATCAATTCCAAAACATTAGCAATTTTATTATTATTTAACAATATACTATATTTACAACAATATAAATTTATAAATTTTAAAATATTTACAAAAAAAAAACATAAAAAAAATTAATTAGATTAAAATATTTACATAAGAAAACATGATGAAAATAAATAAACATTGAATCATCTTTCTTCTGACTGTTTATGTGTAAAATAGAATATATGATACATTATAGTAGTAATACTATTCTTTTCTATCACTATGACAATGATATTCCATTGTTATTGTCATAATAAAACAATAACAATAAATAAATACAATTTGTTTAACTAGTAATATGCTTCACCCTTTTGGAAATTAATTATAATTATAGTAATGCCTATTAGTTATAAAATTTAAATTGAAATTAGCACTTATTCAAAATTTAACATATAGCATTATATTGAAAAAGATTAGGTGCATCATTTATATACCAGTAAAATATTTCTTTTTACCTTTCAGGTATATTTTAACATTTCAATGCAAGTTAAGTAAGAAAAATATAGTTATTGAAATAATTTTAATCATCACTTTATAAAACTATTTACTTTTAAAATATTTTAAATAATCCTATAACTTTACTCTTCTATAAGCTCGCTTCTCATATAGAAAATTCAAATTATATTAAAGAATTATATTGCTTGACATGCTATATTTATTCATTTTATAATATATTACCATAATAGCATTCAGTTATTATGTTTCATCATTGTTTGTCACAATCAAACAAAATATGTTATAAATATTTGTTATCACATGTTCATTCATTTATATCATAATACTAGATAATTTAGAGATCAATATTTTCATTTTATTGTATCCAAGCAGATACTGTCTATAATGATATACTAGAAACCCATAATTATATTAAAAAAATATGCATACTATTCATAAAAATTACTTAAATATTTTTAGATAACCTATAAGACTTTTTTACTTTTGCATAAGATTCATCTGGCTTAATACTCGAGCAATACCATAAATGAAACAAAATATAAATTAAAATATTAAAATGCATAATAATAAGTTATCTTTAATTTCAATAATTATTGGAATTAAATATGGTGATCCTCTTCTTTTTTTGATCATTTTAATTAATATTCCTTCATCAGAAAGCATTTTAACCACTAAACATCACATGATCACCATTTCTTATGCTTGTTCATAACTGTTATTAAAACAGGCAAAACTCTCCATAGGGTAGTGCTACTCAGTGCAAGACAGAGTAATCAATGGATGCCAGAAGGCTTGTGCATAAAATCCCTATCTAGTGCTTACTTAGGATCCTAATATCTAGGTGCAGTGCTCTCAAATCCAAAGCTTTTCACTGACAAATGCCACAAGCCAGAAACTAGTCTGGAGATATTGGATGAGTAGGCACTAAATAGGGATTTTATGCATAAGCCTTCTGGCATCCATTGATTACTACTCTGGCTTGCACTGAATGGCACTACTGTATGGAGAGTTTTGCCTGTTTTAATAACAGAAAGTATTTATAAAAACATCTTAAAAATAAGATTATTTATCAGTTATTTTCTTTTCAGCAGACAACTTTCATTCTTATATTTTACAAAACAGATATATGCTCGTATTTCAATGGCAATAATTTATCATAGGATGTTTCTTAAAAATTCAAGATTTTTATTTTTTCAAACATGCACACATTAATTAAATAATTTCTTGCATTTTTTTTTTATCCAAGTAATGTTTTCGTAAAAGATACAACAATAATCTTAAATAATATCAAAATTCATCTTTCTTTTAATAAGAAAAATCTTTTAAAAATGTATAGTTCAAAAGACAATTTCTCTTCATCTTGATAAGCATAAGTTTAAAAATATATAATGTTTATTCAGGCCATTCTTTTTTAACCAAAGTAATAGTAAAACATTTTTAAATATGCATTGCAAATAATATAAAATATATTTGCATTTATAAAATTTCTTCATAGTATCTAATTCAGTTGAATAATATCACTTGTTTTTTTAAGGCATATATAACTTATTAAAGTCCTCGACAACTTATATTTATGAGTGTTTATCAAAATTGTTAAATATAAATGTTCTTTCACTTTACACATACTAAAAACATTAAACATAAAGTTCTTACAAATCCTTAAGTTTTTTTTTGTTTATATGGTTAAAATTCTCACAGCTTTTGTTATGCATTAGGCTAATATTTCGATGACAACTATTGGTTTCCATAAAATTATTGTGATTTTTGTTAAGTTTCAATGTGAAAATATTACTGACAGGGAATTAATTTGTTTACTCAAACATTGAGTACATTAAAATAATTATTTAAAACTATATTTTAACTTTACTAAAAAAATATTTTATAAAAAATTAAAACTTTTAAAAACATGACCAGATTATACAAACAAAACAAGACAAGATTAAACAAGACAAGGACTAGAACTGTCTAGATTGATTGAACACCTATATTTATACCTACTTTATCCAGTGATTTCATGGGTTGATCCAAGTTGTTCTTAAATACTAATTTATATATGAATTAAATTATTTATCTACAAAATAATTTTCAGTAAATATCTGAAATCCAGGCATGGCTGCTTGATGGCATTGTTTCTGTATAAAATAATGAAATGTAACATTACCAGACCGATATTTTTTTTATTGAAAAATTTACGAAACAAAAATAATTTTTCTCAAAATAATATTCTAAAATATTACATTTTTAAAATGATATGAAACAAAATTAATTTTTTTATTTTATGCTATTTTTTTAAAATAATATTTTAAAATATCACATTTTTAAAATGATACAAAATATTATTTACATTACACTATACATTTCAGCATGTAGCGCTGGAAGACAGCATGCATGGGACCCACTGTTTGCAGGTACAGCATGAATCTGAAGACAAACTACATAAAAACATGCATTACTCTCATACAACTGACATTATGATTTACAAATCAACCTACAACACATGACTTATGTGAAATGGTGCTGGGACATACCATTTTGCAATTTTTTTTTACATTCTATAATCTGCAGGGAAGCACTGCGATGACCTTACAATTATTACTATGTAATAGTATGTCAGGCAGGATGCAACATCATTACTTCAAATGCACATTAAAACAGTTATGGCTAGTTGAATTCCACACACCCTCACATCATATGATAGCAATGCTTTGAAGTGTTTGCTATTTCCATAATACTGCGAAGCACATTAACAGGCTGTAATATTGGTGTGAAATGGCATCTGTGCCTGCTAACAGCTAATATGAACAGAATTGTTCTATACACCATAAATTCAGCCACGTAACACAGCATATTTCTGTATTTTTGCATAGAAACAATGCCAGCAAGTGTCTGTGCCCAGATTTAAGATGATTACCTAATGTTCTTAATAATATAACTCATCATTTTAATTTTATTATATAAAATTTATTTAATATTTCATAATATAAAATACTTTTATTTAAACAATTAAAATATTTTTAATAACTTGAATATTAATTTTTAAAATAGAAAATATTATTTAGACAGTATAAGAAAAATTATGTGTTACTTTTGTGCTAAAATTTGTAATATTATTTTGTAACATTTAATGTGTCTAATTTTACAATCAAGAAACTAAAAATTAACATTTTCCCAGAAAACATGAAAGCTCAAAGACAAATACACACACTTTTAAAGACATGACACTTTTAGAACATTCTAGAATAATTTAATTATTAACTATTTAAAATAATATCTTAAATAACTAAAATTATTTAAAATATATTGGATATATTATTATTTAATACTGTAATTAGACTATTATTTTATTTTAATATTATATTCTTTAAATGTAATAAATATTAATTAATTTTATCTTTCAAATAACATATCTATTACTTTTATCATTTAAATTTATATTAAACAACTTTAAAATACTCTAAATATCTTTATAAACTTTCTATCTAGCAAGTTTAAACCCATTTTACTCACAAAATTAATATAAACTAATTTAGACTAATATATATATTTTAAAAAACTAGCTATTTTTAAATTCTACTTAAAATGAAATGGGCACTATATATGTATATGGACTTTCTCAAAGTTCTATACCTAATTAATCCATTGTTAATTTTTATAAATAACCTGAGGAATATAAATATTAAAGGATTAATATTTTAGTACACTAATGACATTGGTATTATGACTAGCAATATTGATATTGTAATTATAAATAAAGTTAACTAAATTATCCATTAGTATATGTCAAAAGAATAAATATATATGGAGAAAAAGACATTTATATATTAATATATGTGAAATTTTTATTAACTGTAGACTTTGACAGAATAATTCTATTAGAGTGTTGCCTTAAAATTCGAACTCAAATCTAAAGATGTAAGTTCAATTCCTATGCTAGCCTTGTCACTAATCAGACCAGCAGCACTTGAATAAGAGCAGATAATAATATCACCAAAATGTTGTCTACTAATCTGTGTTGTTTTTGTGTGCTATTACTAACAGTTGTTTGTATTTGGAACAGTTTGAATAAAGTTTAAAATTTTCTAGACATTCAATATTTAATGATTGATAATGAAAATGGTCTAACATATTATCATATCTGAAGTTCCATCATCACAAACCTACAGGAAAATATTATATATTAATACATTTTCTTCATATGAAATATAATATTAATATATAATTACATTCGCGTGATGCGTATATATCAATAATATAATATGCAATGAAAATAAATGTATAAAAGTAGAACAGTTAAAATATATTACATATCTTGGAATGTAAAAGTATCTTGGAAACATTATATTAACATTAAGATAAATAAATTTAGATATTTTATACTCTTGTTTAACAAAATCAATGAAGCGTTTTCTTTGAGTAATCGTGTTGCTATATATAAAATTTTGCGTGAATCTTTATTAAGATGTGGAATAACAAGTTATACCCGATATTCTAATATTTAGAAAACTAATTTTATTGCAAAAAAAAAAAAAAAGTTCAATAGAAGAAAATTATATTTATAAAGAAAAGATTTGGTTATAAAAATATGTTTTTATTTGATGAACTTATTGAATATATAATTAGAAAAACATTTGTTTTAAAATAATACTTTTAGAAAACTTTTTATAATGTAAAGTATGTTTTAGAAAAAAAAATAGTTTCATCTTTATTTGCAAAATTGTTTAATAAACATGAAAATAGGATAGTAAATTACTATATACTAAATTGTTTAACAATTTATCTAATAAATTTTAGAAATAAATTAAATTAAAGAGTATATTAAAAACAGAAAATTAATATATATATAATAAAACAATGTATTATCAAGATTTATTTGTATGTATTTATTAATAATATTTTACTGACATTTCAATTCTCATAAATACCATTCGATGGGAAAGAATTCTAATTTAAAAATAACATTCCTTATCAAAATAATTGCAGGTGTGAAATATTAGAACAATATCATTATTAATTACAAATGGATGAATGTGAATAATATATCTTTCTTATCTGTTATTCAAATTTTTTTAACTTTGATATATATGTATAATTAATCATTAAAATCAATCAATACTTAAACAATCCCAAGATCAGTAACAATCAATAATCTCAACCTGTTGTCAAGGCAACTTCCATTTAACACTATATACAATCCCAAAATCAGTAACAATCAACAATCTCAACCTGTTGTCAAGGCAACTTCCATTTAACACTATATATAAGCAACTTAAAATTTATAATTATAAGTAATAATTATGAAAACCTTTGTTAATATAAATGTAATAAAGTTCCAGCAAATATATATGGATATGTTTTACAAGGTATAAAGTAAGAAAGTATATAATTGATATAATCAAATATAAATATAATACATTTTGAATATACATATATGAATATGTTTTAAAAGATATAAAATAAGAAGATATATAATTGTTGTAATCAATATTTTATTGTATATAATTAACATATTGCTGTAATATAATTATTTTTATCATTCACTTATTTTGTGATATTTTAAAAAATAAATTGTATATGATAATATTCTTTACATAAAAGCACAACTAGTATTAATAGGATAAGAATAAAATTTTGTCATAAAATATTTCATTTGTATAAATAAAATAAATGTATAAGTGATCTGTTTTGAAATTTGCTTTTAGTCATATTTTCATTATTCCGTTTTCTTCATGTGAACTTCTACACAGAAATGTCTATGATTTGGGGGGGGGGTCTTATTTGCTTGGAAGTTTTATTGGGAACAAAGAGACTGTTTAATTTGAAAAAGTTTGATAACTATTCTGAGTTGAAGTCCAATAGCATTTCTGTTAGTTCTAGTTATAAATTTGGAATCCCAATCACTGATCATTAGAAGAAAATCTTCTGCAACATCTATTTGCATTAGATCATAGAATTTTTCAAATTTTCTCCACTTGCTTGAATTGTCAGAGTATAATAATGTTAGAAGTGGTTCCATAAAATCAAATTAATTAAGATCATAGATCTCTTTTTTATTGGAGTGTATCAATTAACAGTTCTGGAAATACATATTTTACAGAAAAAAGCCATTTTCTTTTTGCTATCCATAGATTAACAATAAGCATTATATTTTCTGATCTATAATCTCTCAGTTCAATCTACTTTATTTTATTAACTAATAAATATCCATATATGTAAATAAATAATTATATAAGATGTTTATAAATTAATAGTATCAACATTAAGTATGCAATTTTAGATTTTAACTATAAATGACTGAATACAAACACTTCAAACACATGATAAAGTCTTTGGGAAACAATCCATTTCATCTTCATAACAAAGCTTCTCTTGCTTCATACTTTGTCAATCAATCAATAGTATTCTGTCCAATAGACAGGTCAAGAGAGTAGTCACAACATCAATTCATCCATTCTTCCATTCCATTTTTTTTCTTGCCCACTTAAATTTCCTATATGTCTTTTGCCCTTCAGTATTTACATTCTTCCATTGTCTCCACACTTCCATCTTTTCTAACATACCTTTAGTTATCCAAGGTCATTCAGCTTTCATTTTTTGCTGTTTTCAAGAATCCCTTTTTAATTCTATTCCAACACCCATCAAGGCTACTTTGTATGCTTCAAATTTTACTAATAATTATCTTCTTTGAAGTATCAACATTTCCCTAAAATAATCAAATCAATGACCACATTTCTAATTGCCTGTAATCTAACATTGGCATACTGGCTGGCTATAGTAGGAAATATTTTTGGTTTTTCTTTAGTAGATCTATTTTCCACCTGACAACTTCATCTTTTATTTATCTAATCATTGGAATGATGTATTGCTACTTTCGCATTCACAAGTTGAAATGATGCCATCTCATTGATAAATATTAATACGGGATTATGAAAATGTCTGTTATGATCATTTGTGATTCAGTATTTGGGATTGAACCAAATAAAGATAAACTTTTTTTTAGTTATTAACTGGCTTCATTTATACATGTATGAAATATTGTAGAAGTAAACTATTCTTCATGTATGTGCTAAAAAATAGATACACACTCTCCCATCAATAAATGATTTAAAAGCATAGGATAATCCATCCATGCTTAGGGCTTATTCTTTGAATAAATACTGATCATGCTGATTTTTAAATCAGAATATTTTTGCATAAGTTCAAATTATCTATCACAGGAAAGAGAAAGTTTCTCATGTTTAATTACCTGCTGCACTAAACCATATTAGTTGGTATATATATTCTGGTTAAAATAATAAATCCAGTTATTATTAATAATTACCAGATGTTTTGGTCAAAATGATATAAAAATCACATTGTCTGGGTAATAATTACCAGGGTCTTTTGGTCAATGTAGTGAATAATACATATAGATCACATTGACCAGGTAATTATTAATAATTATCAGTGGGAATCTTGGTAAATTTAAAGAATATATATTATATAATATTATTTATTTACTAATTTTAATATTTAATGATTTTTTTATTGTTGTATTATTTATCAAATTATGATAAAATTATACAAATAAGGAATATGAAATAAGTAGGGAAATTTTAATTAGGTCAAAGTTTTATATTTTTATGAAGATTTAAATACAGCATAACATTTCCTATGGCAACATTTTTATACTTTGCCTTAAGCTCTTTCATCATTCTGTTGCCAGCATGACCAATTACAATATGGATTGTTATGAATTTATTGAAAATTCTCTTCCAAAACAGTGTAAAATATATAATTGATTCATTTTCATTTTTAATGGGCATGAGATGAGTTTTTCAACTCCTTCCAATTTTTACAATATTGCTTTAGTGATAAACATTGGTATTCAGCAGGTGATTTGGCTGGAAAACATGTCATTGTTTTCTTTAGTTTTTAGCAAATATGAATAATATTCTTCTCTTATAAATAACTGATAGTTTTTTTTTTTTTTTTCAGTTTCAAATTATTTATTTGATCATTAAATCATTTTTTCATTATGCCTAAATCCTCCATTATGCTTACAGATAATGTAAAATTAATGAAAACATAAAAGCAATATGCCAGCCACACTAGCAGTACTCATAAATAAAAAACAATCTCTTCCAATAATATAATAATCAGAACTAAGTGAATGGTTAGCCAAAACACAACAATGATATGACTCCTTCTTTTCTCTGGAATATGGAGAAGCTTCCACATAACATATCGAAATGTATTACATTTACTGTTGACAGCCACAAATTTAATGGTATGGGAATGCATTAAATTTACCATTGACAATCACGAGCCTAAAATTATTGAAATTTATTACATTTACCACTGACAGTCAAGAATTATGAATAACTACTGGTTCATGTGATAAATTTCTTAAAATTAATCACTTTGACTATCTTAATTTGGTTATTAATCACTTCAACCATAACATATACATAATAATTAATAATATGACAATTTATACATACAAAATATTGTGAAAGAAAACTACTTTTCATGCATGCATATCTATTATATAGCACATGTTTGAAGATTAGTTTTCTTCCATAATATTTCATGTGTATAAATCACTATATTATTAATCATATATATACTGATACACAATCAATTTATATAGCTATTCAATGTTGGTAAAAAAATTAGTTCTTAGTTATAGTTAGTAGAAGAATAAAAGTCCTTCTTGAAATCAAGCTCTGAGTCTATAATTTATCATTACCTTTATATCATAAACTTTAAGAAGCCTTTTACATTATTAAATACTTTATTTATTGTTTTTTTTATACATGTGGGAAGCAAGATTTCGAAATTAAAATAGGATTTAAAGAAATTTAAAAAAAATTTATTCTGCTCATTGTTATAAGGCTTGATTATAATACTATATTACATAGTACTCAGGCTATTATTGGATGTTAAACTGGTACTCACTTATTGTATCTTCTAGCTGTAAAGATTATTCTTGATCAGTTTACTAAGGATTGTTCACTAAATCCAGCAAAATCAGTGCAATGATTCATTTATACTAGTAAAGTATTATTTCCAATGCTATTGCTACTCCTCAATCTTTCTTAGAATTCCCATTATATTGTTCTCCAGATTATATGCCTCTATATTTCATTAAACTCGCAATCATTAAATCATAACCAAAAATTTGTTTTTGTTGGAATATATAATCATACTTAGATCAAGGTCTATTATTCTCAGACACTAGAACATTGCTGATTTCTCCCCTCTTCCAATACTTTTTTAGTGTCTTAACTTCTCACTGAAGAGACCCATAGGCTGAAACCGTTCTGGGGATGGGGACAATCTAAGATAAAGATGATTTGAATGCCTTCTCTTGTAGTAGCATTTATCATAATAAAAAAAAAGCTTGTTTAGAGTTCATTAGCATGCTCTTAATTTTAATATTTAGTCAATGTATTCTTACTGTATTTACTAAATATATGGAAAATATTACTTCTTTGTATTTTTCTGTTACTTACTATCTATAAACCTTTTAAAAGTTCAGTAAAGCTATTGTTGAAAGATAAAATCACTGAAGAACAAGAAAGAAACAATACCTAAATTTACTTTTTTAATTAAAAATCTTAACATTTAAACTGGGGATAGGAGAAGGAACAATCTTAAATTTTATCAAACTTTTTATGATTGAAAATAGTATTGTGAATATTTTAAATTCAGTTAATTTATTTTTATTATTTTGTTTGTCTTAGCAGTATGGTATGATAATCACTCAAAATCTGAAAAGGTAAAACCAATTAATCCTGAATCAAGATTTACTACATTCAATTGGATAATCTAACGATACATGACATACTAAACACTTTATCATATGACTATATTATTAATAAAAACCATTAAACATCACATGATCACTATTTTTTATGCTAGCACATTACTGTTATTAAAACAGGCAAAACTCTTCACTCAGTGCCAACCAGAGTACTCAATGGATGCCAGAAACTAGTCTGGGGATATTGAATGAGTAGGCACTAGATAGGGATTTTATGCACAAGCCTTCTGGCATCCATTGATTACTCTGATTGGCACTGAGTGGCACTACTGTATGGAGAGTTTTGCCTGTTTTATATTATTAATAGTTGCTAGTTGATTGGCATTTATTATATATATATATATAAATTTTACTCTTTAAAAATTTCAGTCATTAATCTATAATATATTTATTCATTATTACATATGATATAAAATTTATAATTTTTTTTGAATTTGTATCTCTCCAAAAGAATAAATGATATATATTATTCCATCACCCAAGCTTGGCAGCCATGTTTTTTTTAATTATACATTTTCAGGGACATACAATAAATATTGAAAATAAAATGTCTGACTAGAAACTGTCATATTTAAAATTTGCATTTTTTTATTATTATAAAAGTAAAAGAAATTACACAAAAGTGCAATAATTAATTATAATGAAAATAAAGTTAATTTAAACTGCAGTAAACAAAGATTGGTTATTCATATCTGAGGTCTGAAATTCCTAATGGTTTGCAAAATTTCACAAATACATCTTCTTCTTTGTGCATAAACACAGTCTTTTTGGGAGGGTAAAATCATAGCTTTGAAATATTCTCTTGGATGGTTTTTTCTGAAAGATCCCAAATTTTAATCATTTTGCAATAATAATTCTGAAAAAAGCAATGATTCTGAAAGTAAAAGTGTGATGACAATCTTATGCTGAACATAAAAAAAAGCATGATAATGTTCAGCACATGTTAGCATTTATCATCATTATCATCATCATCATCATCAACCATTATCAATACATTGCAGGATGAATGTCTCTCCAAGTTTAATCCATCTTCTCTGATCTTTAGCTTCTCTTCTCCACATCACCCCTGCACACTTTCTTATTTCATCCATCCATCTCACATGTAGTCTCTTTCTGGGTCTTTTAAAATCTCTTGGAATCTCATTTAAAATTTCAACTGTCCATCTATTATCATCTTTTCTAGCAATATGTCCAGCTCAACTCCACTTCAATCTTTTAATTTTCTCAATGAGGTCAGTAACACCTGTTTGTTCTCTTACCCATACATTGTGTTTTCGCTCTCTTCTTGTTACTCCCAACATTCATCTCTCCATACTTCTTTGAGTGGTCTGAAGTATCTGTATTGCTCTTCTATTAAGTGTCGAAGTCTCAGATCCATAAGAATATTGTGACTGAAAAGTTAGTCAACAGCAAATTGGCTCATGTCGGATACTGAAAACTGTGACCAAAAAGTCCTACCCCAGACTGTAACAGGCTAAATTTAAATGACACAATACAAAGCTGTTACAATATAACTGGTTGTGGCCAGGTATACACAAAGACTTATTGCAGCATTACTTAAAGATATGTTAAGTTATCTAATATAAATTTTATGAATCTTTAATTAAATATAATTCTCCTTAAATGAATCTTAAAACTACATCTCCAGATCTTAATTTACAATTTTATTTACTTGAGACTCACTAGCCGACCATGAACAAGCTGGCATAATCTATAAAATTGCTGATTATTATATGGTCAATATGGGCCATTTAATAAGTAATAAATCTAATCAGCTTCATAACATAATTGGCTAGCTCAGATATCCTCATGTTTGCAATGGAAGGTGAATAATATGGACTTTTAAGTTTTTTCTTCATTAACTCAAATATTAAATCTAATCAATAGCAATGAAACTCTTAGTGGAATAAATAAAATACCTATTTTTGTATTAGAGAATAGATTCAATTGTTATACTGGCTAGCACATTTATTATTAATTTAAGTATTAATGTTGCAAATATTAATACAGGTAATAGATTCTGGATTATATCATAGAATTAACAAAGCAAAGTGGAGGTGATGTAGAAGGTAAATGGGATTTTATTATATCTTGTACATCATGAATTACCCAAAAGAAGAACATTAAAATATTCTCTGAATGTTTCAGTAGACATTGTATACATCATCAGGGACAATATATGCTCTAATATCTATTTACTACATTGGATTTCTGACTCTATGTGTGACAAATAGCAATGGCGCAGATATGTTAAATTATAAATTAACATTTTTTTTTTATGATTTAATCAACATTTAGGTAGTAATTGGTTAACAATATTCATAAATTAAATAAACGATAAATAATATAACATATCACATGTAATTGTTTTACATGAATAATGTACATTAATTGAATAAATAAATAAAAAAATAAAATATCACATATACTTAGTTCTGTACATGGATATGTGCACTAGTTTCAGATAATACAATCTAAGATTTTATTACAAATGTACTGATTTAGGCCCTTATAGGGGTGAGAATAGATTCAAATACCCAGTCAGTGGCAACCCCAATCTGTCAAAAACAGAACCAATGCACCTATACTTCAAAATTATAATAATACTGATAACAATTGTTATTAATAAATCTATGAATATTGACTATGATAAGAGATGAAGTCAAAGAGAGAATTTGAACTCCAACTCAGCTGGACTATCATATAATTGACCTATAGCAAATTATGATAATAATTCACTTTAATGGCCTTTTATGGCTGATAACAGAACATGTGAGGCAAACATTAAGATGAGGGAAACAATGTACACATAATAATGCATGGAGACTGCTCAAACTTACATTTATATAACAAAGAGCAATAGTATACCTGTGGATGTACTCATCCACACAAAGGAATAATGAACAGTACTAGCCATCATCAGAGCAACTAGCATAATTGCAGAATGTTCAGCAGATTAACCACCAGTGCTGAAACAAACTTAAAGGATATACAAAATAATGGTAAGATTATTCTGCAGATTATGGGGAAAATGGCAAACAATTATTCTGGAGATTAGACCACCAGTACCAAAAAAGCCATATAATATTAAAATAATATTAACACTCACTTCCTTAATAAAATAGAAATAAATTACCCTCAGCAATATATTAAATTGGAAAGCAAATGCAGTTTTATAAGCATGAACTAAGCCCAAAATATGTAAGAAAACTCTATTACAAGAAACAATTAAGATAACAACTGACCATAAAGAATATTACCTAATATTATAATATGAGTATAAGCACAGAACCCTGAAAAGACATACAGGATTAAGCCATGTAGTGATGATGCATTATAAATACATTGAATTAATCATTAAATCTTTATACAAACACTGTTCCCTAAATTGATTTTCTTTAATCCCTATATCCAAGTGAACAAGTAATTATTTAATACACACAAGATTAAATATACTGTGAATTTAACATACTTACAAGAGAATATAAAATATAAATAAAACATAAAATGCATGTTTATTAAATTATTACACTAGGTTCAAATACATATTATTTAAATCTATTGACTATTGGCCAATCAATTAATAGCACATTTCTCAAATTTAATGACAAATTTAAATTAAATATATTTGTTTAATTATAACATAGAATCTTAAAAGTTGATTGTATGCTTCGTCATCTCCATTTATAAGGAATATTTATAAGTTAGTCAATCTACACATGGGTTCTGAAGCTCCAAGATATTTTGAGAGGTAGAATATGTATCATTTTAGTCAGATTATCCTCAAAAGTTAATGAAATTGCATGGTTTTATTTTAGGGGTTATTCCAAAATTTAAATATTTATTACTTTCATTTATTTTGGTGCAGAGGAAAAAGAATGATAGTTCAAGCAAATAATTATCCCACATGTGCTATAACAGCCAAAATAGTTCCTGGTTAGCTGTTATTTCTTTCAACAACTATATTGTAGTTTTAATAAGATAACTCACAATGTTGTTTCTAATATAAGTTTAAAGCAAGATTATAATTAATTCTTCATTGTTCAAACACTATCACATAAAATATTAAAACAGAATTTCATTTTGCACACATATAACATTACTAGAGGTGTTAAAATCATGAAAGTAAAACACTATATCCAGGTTAAATATAGCATTTCATTTCACAAATATATAATACCCCCAGACATGTTAAAGTTCATAAAAGTAAACTTTATTCAAGGTTGAATACAATATCTTATTTGGCATATCCATAAACTATGTGTTAAAGTCACAAAAGCAACAATTTATCCAAAGTTAAATATAGTATTTCATTTCACACATGCATAACACTACTATATGTGTTAAAGTTATGGAGGTAAAACTTTATCCAAAGGCTATAATCTGTAAACAATAAAAATTTTCAAATAGACTGATCTTTTAGAACTGTTATTTCTGTTGTTGTGGTCAACAATAATTCCAGTGCATTTCAGTCATAGACCTTGTGGAAGATTATCAGCAGCTAGACTCGTGGTTGAGAGACTCGAACAGATTAGTTAAGATTTTGCTATACATTTTGCTATCAACATCAGATAATGTTGCAACTTAAATTATTTAAGAGAAATCTAAACTTAACTTCCTTTTTTAACTTTATGTTTTCTCCTTTTTTAAAAAGAGAAGCTTTCATTTTCATTATATGGTTAACATAAAAATAAATAATAATAAAAATTATTTTACACTTGCAGTTACTACAGCTGTTCTTAAAAAAAAAAAAAATCTCTCTGGTAGTTCTATTTCATTTCTTAGCCAATTAAATTTCTTCTCATTTACATATCTGTTAAAAATGAAAATGAGAAAGAAGAAAAAAAATGTTTATCTTATATTTTATAAATTAATTCAAAAGAAATTAAATAAATCTTTTAATTAAACCAAAATAATCTCTAGGATTATGTAAAGAAAAAAACAAATAATAATTATTTGTTTTTATTTATTTTATTAAACTTGATGTATTAGACTGTTGGCTTTCACTTTCAGGTTAAGCACAGTTTACCTAACTTAGTGTTTGGAAACAGAGCAAAACTAATAGATAAAAGAAAAAAAATTATATAATAAGTAAGGAAAAAAAATGGAATTATATAATCTTATTGTTCAATTAATTTGGACATAAATGCCAAATATACATGATGCTAGCCATGATAATCAAGTCATCTGGAAGAAGATAAAGAAATTTTAGACTAGTCTTACAAAGCTATATATTTTATACTAAAATATACAGTTACAATATATATATATATTAATTAAATCTTATGAATGGAATTTATAATAGATTTATTAATATTTTTTAAACTTAATAGAAATTTATAATTGATTTATTAATATTTTTTAAACTTAAAAAATAACCCATATTTGACAAAATAATATTGAGGAAAAAAGATAAACAAATAACTACTTGCATATCCCTGAAAATGTATAATTAAAAAAAACATGGCTTCTAAGCTTGGATGATGGAATAATATGTAAATACCCAATAAACTACTGCATGTGTTTATATTATCTTTTTTTTTAGTTTCATTTATTTATTTAATATTACTATTTATTTGGGGCTTTTATTGTATTAGTTCACTGGCTTAAATATATTGATGATTAAATGAAAAATAGTAATAGTTTTTAAAAGCTGTTAGAACAAAGACCACTTTAACACTTTTTGCATGTCTTGTGGATTCATGGTGACATAGATATTATTGACCAGAATAGTCAACTACCAATTGATTTCTCTTTTTTTAATTATACATCCTATTAACTTACAAAACGTTGTATACCAATTTACGAATCAATTTTAGTTAGTTAACTAATTCACCTTTCTGCACCTGTAAAAATTTTAAGATTACTTGAAAGTTTATTATTATCTAAAGAGTAGTCAACCTACCAAGATTTGAATTCTAGTTTATGAGTATTGTAGATTAGTGCATTAGCCACTTTGAGAATCTTTTAACACACCAGTGACAAACTACTAATGAAAGACCTTGTGGTGTGGTGGTTAGTACACTTGCCTACATCTTCATAACTGTGGTTTTAGTTTAGGCCAAATAAAGTAAAAAAAAATTCCAGTCACAAGCATGGTTGTGATTTTTTTTTAAAACTATATACATTGGCAATCAAACTATCCATTCATTATTGGTTAATAAATGGGTGTTTAGATATTATTAACTAGAAATAAAATTTCCCAGATTCATTGGAGTTTTTCAGATGAGGGCCAACTTTTGGCTGCAAAAACCAGTAGTACAACTAACTATAATAAGATGTAGACTTCTTTATTAATGAGAGAAATGCTATTCTGCCATGATTGCTGATCCCAAGTTTTATTTTTACCTTTGAACTATTAGTAATGATCAAATTATTTTTACTGCCTTTTTATAGTACTTGTTTTTAAAATCTTTATTCAAGTTGACAAATCAATTTTCAGAAAAATTATTTAAGATTTGCACTTATGCGTGAGCTAACACATATAAACATATATAGAGGTTTAGTCTTTGACAGAAAGAGGCTACATTTGTTCTTTTCATCTTTGCATAGACTGTATATATAGTTTTAAATATTTAAACCAAATCTTCCTTCCTATTTAGTTAAGAGCCATTTTAATTGAACTGCAGCTATTTTATAAATCATAAATCTGTATATTTTAAAAATAAATACTATAAAAAAGTTACTTAATTTTAGATTTTCATTTATATAAAAGACAATAATGGTGAAATAACATTTAGTTAACCTACTAAAGAGCAAATGCCCTTTTTAAAAGCATTTGTACAGAGAAAGAATGAAAGAGAAACAGTACTTAGCAGGCTAGTTAGATGTTGGGGAATAATGAGTTGCGCCCTCCCTCCCTTCTCCAATTAAAAATAGTAAGAACAATATTGTTTGCAAATATGATTTTTCTTTAAATCCATTTATGTAATTTTTTTTTATCATTCATTTGTATATTTAATTGAGTTCAAATTAGTGAAGCGTATTTGAAGCTATTTTTAGTTTTTTTTTTTAAAAAAAATTCAGTAACGTCGAGATCGCGGTTGATATGTTAAGATGTAGGTTATAAGGTCAGTGGAATAAAGCTTTTCTCCATAGAAAGTAAAAAGTGGTCACATAGAAAGTGCTGACCAAACACTTTTTATTTTAGTTGCTCTGAATTAAGTGGATTGTAAGGAATGAGATTTAATCAAACTAGTCAAATCGATATTTCCCCTATTATCATCAATAGAGATAAAATTTCTGTGACTATTAACAAATGTCTTATTTTTATTTCTTTTTAATTGCGGAATTATTACTATTAAAACAGCAACAGACACAAGTTTTGTGATAATTCAAATATTTTTGGCAAAAGATATCCTGTTTAAGGAAGGAAGACTTTTAACCATCATTATTAGGAAATTGACATTATAGTTAAGATTGACCATAAAACATTGAATGATATCTTTAGTATGAGATATATGTAGTTATTAAGGTCATCATCATAATTACTTACGTATCAAAAAAACAAATCGTACACACCAAATCATTTTGCCTTCTTCTACCCTTTCGGTTTTTTTGTTTATTTTTCAAATATTTGTAGCTATTTTCTTTTGTAGTACAACTGTTAGTTTTTTTAAAAATGTTTTTTCTTCACGCCCCTATACCTAATTTGAAGGTATTTTTTATATTTTTCTAAATATGTTTGTCAATTTATTTATTTTTTATAATTTTTTGTTTTTGTTTATTAAAATGTAACAGTTTTTCAATATTAATATTATTTTTTTAACTATTTTTTTCCCATTTTCATTCAAATCCATATCTTCTAAAATCTCGAATATTTTTTCAAAATTTTTCCTACTGTTAACATTTTTGATCCATAATCTATTTCCTTATTTATGAAACAACCATTTTTTAAAAGTGTTATGATAATTTAACAACGCCAGATATTCAAAGAATAATTTAAATGAAACTGCAAATAAAGCATATCATTTCTTATATCAATGCTAATTTATTGTCAGATAAAGGTAGCCATTTTTATCTGATTTCCAGTTTGTTATATAGTAATAATATAACAATATAAAATATTTATGGCTTTGTTAAATCATTAGAATTTAACTAAATTAATATTTGAAAGTGGAAGCTGGTTTAATTAATATAAAAAAATTGATGCTAATAAAATTTTTAATTTTTTTGGGACTCAATTCTTGATTTATTTCTATATAACAAACTGAGAGGCAGATAAAAGTAATTACTTTTAATCTGACAAATAGATGGTCACTAATATAAAAAAAGGGAACATTATTTGCAAGTTTGTCTAAAAGATTCTTTAGAGATAGACTTGTAAATTGTCATAAGTAATGTTTTTGACCTTAATCCTTGATAAATTATTTATGGTTTGTTAAAACCATTAGAATGGCTATTTCAAAACAAAATAGTCAACATACCACCTTTTTAAAATCTAATTTTTGCAATTCTCATTTTTTTATGCCACTACTTCTATTATCATGTAATTAACTTCATTCCAGTCCTTTTTCTATTATAGTTTCATCTCTACTTGTTTTAAACCTTTTACAAATCTGCCATTCCTTCAAATTATTTTGTTAATTTTATTTTCATTATTCATAAGTATAAACATATTACAAATAAGTCTAATATCTTGGACTCTATAAACACAAATGATAATTTTTTTCTTAGTAAAATCAATCAGAAACCTAACTGAATATATATTTATTAATAGTAGATAGACCATATCTCAGCTTTGTACCTTTCCGCAAGTCTGTCTTTAGATTAATCATAATTGTTTTTAGTGCTTTCATTATTGTTGATAGAGTTTTTGTTTTTGGAAAAGTTTCATGAAATAAATATTTTCTTAACTTTATTTATGACCGATAAAAAAAATCTGAAAAGTTCTTTGTAAAGTTTATTAGATTTTAGCAGTTAATGATTTTCAATTTTTAGGGGAATGTATGTTATTTGGGTTTTTGTTACATTAATCGTAGTTATTAATGATACATGCATGTTCTTATCTAGAAAAATTAAAAGTTACTGGAAAATTCTAATTCTTCTTGTGACAAGAATACTTGTTTTAGGCAAAAGCAAAATTTGGGCTTGCTAATAACTGAAGAGAGACAAATCTTTTTACAGTTATTGTTTCAAAATATAAGATTTTATATTTTAGCACATAACTTATGAACTATGGAGCAGCTCTCTCTTGACTTTAATGTTGGATGGGAAGATTGTAACAGGCAAGTAAAATATCTAGATGTACTGGCACAATGAGAAAACACACACTTGACCTACAAAATGATTGTGAAGCCATCTGAAGTAAAAGGCTACCCAATTCCATTATACCCACCAGCCATAAATTAACTGGTCTTACATCTTTTCTCCACAGAAACCAACAGCTGTGTAAATTAGAAGCAGACAGGAAGAAAAATTTAATAACATACAGAGAAGACTTGCTGAAGATGGGGTTCAAACATGGGCTAATCATCAGAAAGATCAAACATTTCTACAATAAAGAAACCAATAATATTCTTAATGTAGATACACATATGCTGCTGCTACCATACATTCCAAGTTTACATAATAAATTTTATGCAATTTTTAATAGACAGTTCCAATTAAGTTTTCACCCCCCCCCCCAGTTCTAACAGATTAAGAAACAACACGAAAGATAAACTAACACTGGCTCAAACACCTCAGGCCATCTACAATATTGCATTCAGTCACACAAATTGTAGAGCTTCATATTATGGGGAAATTAGGGCAGTACTGGAAAACAGATTACTGCAACACATATATTCATACACCAAGACATAGTCAAATCCATCACACTATTCTATCTTTGCACTACATCAGAAAATGGCAGGACATCAGTGTGAACCACAAAAGATCAACTTAGTCTGCAAAGAGAGACATGATGTGAAAATAAAAGTGAAAGATGCATGCTTCATCGCTATGGATTGCAACGCTATCAATCATAAAGACACATGCTTCTCAATATCGAATAAATGGAGCAATTGACCTTTAATCTTGTATAATTTGCATATAATCACAGAGTTACTTCAGTCAGAGCTATAAATATGAGCACATGCCTCTCAAAATCACTCAGCAGAGTAATTTAGTAATAGCTTTGTGGGTTAGGTGTTAATAGTGCCAATATTGTTTTACTCATATAATTTTGGCATGCAAAGTTTTCTAAGCAATTTCAAATTGCAACATATAATTTAAAAGTTATACCTTACTATATATAAATGGAATATGGTGTAGTCATAATGCTTTATCCTCCTACCTTAAATGTTACTTGAGTTTAAATTTCAGCCAATTAAAACATGAAATTTCTTTTTAGATTTCCAGTTAGCTTAGGCTTTTTTGCAGATAACTGGCTCATGCATAACCTAACTAACCATTCAATATATGTCATGATTATTTCATTATCTAGAAATTGGCAATACTGTTGAATAATTTTTTTTTTAGTACTTTTTTATGGAGCTACTGAAAATGTCTTTATATTGAAGTAAGATACTTAAAGACTGTTTTACTTTTAATCTTTTCAAATTTTTTTTTTTAAGACTAAATTATCTTTATTTTTAACTAGCCAATGTGAGACTTAAACATTTCTAAGTAGCAACAGCTGGCCATCTTAAAATATAGTTAGAAAATTTGTATGTAAAACAAAGGGTTATTTTAATAATAACTTTTTTGCTCAATGATCAAAATTAGAAGGTTACGAAGTAAACATTATAATTGCCAATATTGATTTTCTTTAAAGTGTTTTTTTTTTTAAAAAAAATTTAATATATTAACATAAATTCTTGCATTTTAAACATGAAATACAAATGATTTTATATATATAAAAAGTCATTAAATTCAGTACATTCATAATGTATTTATTTTCAATTTTTAAAAAAGGAATATTTTGAGTTATACAAATTGAAGTGATACATGTTAGTTAACAGTGAAAGAGAGAGGGTAGATCAGGTAGAGCATTAATACATTTAGTGATGTTAACATTATAAAAGATGTGACTTTAAAATCATAAGAATATCGAAAGTAATCTGAAATAATTCGCTGGCTTAAACAAAAGAGACATCAATTTGCTTCAAAAGAAGATTTTTTATATCAGAGTTAAAGTACACTCCGTATTTTGTCAAATTTTTATTTTTGAAACTAGAAGCATGTACAATAATATAAATTATTTTGACAGTTTCATATCTTAACATCTCTTCCATATTCATATTTTGTATGATGATTTAGTATAAAAATGTACTATTTATA
Source organism: Epiperipatus broadwayi (assembly GCA_028023455.1). Lineage (NCBI taxonomy): Eukaryota > Metazoa > Onychophora > Udeonychophora > Euonychophora > Peripatidae > Epiperipatus > Epiperipatus broadwayi. The sequence goes on from JAQFVV010014120.1 coordinate 29,178, forward strand.
TCTACAATTTAGGTCAGCATTTCTAGGACAGTTGATATCCCAAATGACTTATTAGCTAGAATGTTATCATATGTACCCATAACTACATTATAATGCTATAAAATGTAAGCAATTATCATGTACTAAATAGAACATGGAATTTAATAGTCTTCATTAGATTATGTGCTTATAATTTGTATATAATCTAGATTTACATCCATACAGATTATTTTAAAAGTAGTATAACATATATGACAGCTAATCGAAACTTTTGTTACCATTCTAACTTTTTATGAAATAGTTATTATACTGGTTTGCTTGATAATCTATAATTGCATGAAGCCTTTTGCTTCAACAACAAGAATTTCAATTGTAATGAAGAAGCAACTAGCATCATAATTCTCTTTATCTTAAGATATTATTTATGATCTCATTTATTAATTATATTACAAATTTCATAAAAAGATTTTTTGGTATAATAGTTAGTAAAGTTGTCCGTTATACACAAAATATGGAGCACATATGTAAGTGAAATTTAGATTTTTTGAGTAGTAAGTAGATAGACAACGTAGATAATCTTTCGGTATTAAAAAAATGAGAAATTAGATGTTTTCAGTTGGAGAATAAAGTAAGTTCAAGATGATCTGAGTCAGTCAGATGTTTGTTGTATTGATTATAAACAAAAAAGATTGTTGTAATATAAAATGCATATTTTAATTATAATCATTCTATATTTATATATGAAAGTAAAATGTAAAGTAAATAGCCCACAGTAGGGCAAATACTCCCCCAGCAGTTTCTCTAAAGAAATAGTAAAAAAAGATGATGTTGCAATTTTTGTGATGAAATGGTGATCACATGATGTTTATTGGTTATGATGACTAGATAGGGTAATTTTAGTGATTTTTTCCAATTTTGTTTTACCCTTTTGCCCTTTAACTGAGAATACTTAGATATCCATTTAATGATCAATAATGGGTTGTTAATTGGTGAATTATTTGAATGGAAAATTTTTAGTTTGCTTGTATTATTCAGTTGGGATTCAAATGTAAGTCAGCAGTAGTGGCAGAAAGATAGGCTATCATTTCCTCCCAAGTCTCTTTCATGTATTTGTAGTTAGCCATTAAAGTTCAATTACAAAAGTGAAGTCTCTTGATTACTTTATCTCATACTATACATTTTTTGCAGTGTTTTATCATAACATTTATATAATCTTATTGTCAGTTATATGCTTTGCCCATCATTACTAAAGGTTCTTTATTCTTTACAAAAATGTAATTGATGCTTATTCAAGCATAAATACATTAATATTAAATTCTTTTTTGTTATTTTCAGTATATCAAATTTTTACATTAAAAACTAACACAGCTGTTATCTATTTGTCTGTCTGTCTGTCTGTCTGTCTATCTATCTATCTATCTATCTATCTATCTATCTATCTATCTATCTGTCTGTCTGTCTGTCTGTCTGTCTGTCTGTCTGTCTGTCTGTCTGTCTGTCTGTCTGTCTGTCTGTCTGTCTGTCTGTCTGTCTGTCTATCTATCTATCTATCTATCTATCTATCTATCTATCTATCTATCTATCTATCTATCTATCTATCTATCTATCTATCTATCTATCTATCTATCTATCTATCTATCTATCTATCTATCTATCTATCTATCTATCTATCTATCTATCTATCTATCTATCTATCTATCCATCCATCCATCCATCCATCCATCTATCTATCTATATATATATATATATAACAGAACTAGTTGCATATTTTTAGCTGAATTCAAATATGTAAAATAGAATTGAATAATCAATATTACTATCTTATGTGGGTTGGTGTAATTGGTAGAATGTCCAAGTTGTAATTTGGGAGGTTCCAGAATTGATTCTGGCAATTGCAGATCTGGTGCTCAAACTTCTTATGAACTTCTGAGCATAATGCTATATATATATATTTAAATCAATATCACATAATATTATTTAAATGGCAACTTGTGAAACAAATATAAATCTGTATAGAACAGCATAAGTAATCTTTTACTTATGCGATTTTATTCTGACTTCATGTTTGTTTCACAAGTATTTCTGCTAAAGTAATTAAACATTAGGTGATACTGATAATTCTATTTCTTAAATGTAGTTATATGTTTACAAATTGTATATAGCTTCTTTTATACACATCCTCCATTTGTCTAGTATTTACATCTTTTAAAACTTGTTTCAATACATTTTCTGATGGTTTTTCTCTCTTTGTTTGATTTTATAGTAATATGCTTTAGATATCCAAATCAGTTCAAGTAGTGGTTTATTAATATATATCTCGAACTAATAACTTTTTTTAATATAAATATATATATAGTAAGTATTTGTCAAGCATTGGTGGTCGAGAGGTCAGCGACAGCTGCTTTACAAGCAGTTGTCCCGGGTTAGCGGGTTCGCTTCCCGGCTGATGCTATGACACATGAGAAAATATATATATATATAGTAAGTATTTGATTTTTTAAAATGAAAAGTAAAAATAATTTTTAAACATTAGCAGATGTTTGTTTACAACAACTTTAATTTTGTTGTTTAAGAAAAGCCTTAAATTTACAAAAATAAAAAGTTTTTTAAAGTAAAATTTTGTTTGGAGATGTAAATTTGTTTCAAAAGAACAATTGCATCCAATTTTTTAAAAATATGTGCTTTTTATTATGTGAAGAGATTTTATAGAAAATAATTTGATTATACAGATGGAATATCCTTAATTTAAATACCTTTTATTTGAAAACTTCTACTATCCAAACAAAATTTGAGTGATCTTTAAATTTTAATAATAAATAAATTAGCTTAAACATACATTTATAAAAAAATATTAAATAATGTTCAATTTTATTTATTAGCACAAAGATGATATATATATATGGAATTTAAACAGCAGGAATTTACACCCTAAGACGATAAAATCTCAATGATGTCTTGTTAAGTACTGAGAATACTCTCAAATAAAAGCACAAGATAAAGATTTTTTGAAAAGATAAGTATCGCTGTCTTATCTTTTGAACCTAAATTCAGTTATATAGGCCAATCAACAGCAACTTAGTTTGAAAGCATGAAGATATTTTTTTATTCACTTTACATTTATTGTTTTGAGAATATCCACACTATTCAACAAAATATTACTGAGATTTTATAACAACTCCACACTGCATGTGCTTAGGGTGTAAGTCCCTTCTATTTACATTACAAACGATCTCTGTGCTAGTAAATAAAATTGAATATTTCATAGTTTCTAATAGTGTAATATTAACACACAGTAAATCGAAAAATTTTGCAAAGAAATTAATGAATGTAAAGTGAATAAAGAAACATCTTCACACTCTCAAACTAATATGCTTTAGTTTAGCCTATATAACTGAATTTAGGTTTAAAATATAAGATGGCTATTCTCTTATCTTTTCAAAAATCTATCTCATGCTGTGGTTTGAAAGTATCCCCAGTACTCAACAAAACATAGTTGAGTTTTTATAACAACAGTACAGCACATGTACTTAGGGAATAAATCCCTGCTGCTTAAAAAAAAAAATTAAAGTAAAAAAAAAACAATAAATACATATAAATTAATAAGCTTAATTGCAATGAGTTGCACATCTTTTTTGTTACAGTGAAGTTTTATTTTGAAATCCAAAGAAATCCCATAATCAGAGATGAATTAATTTTAATTATATATTATATAATAACAAAATAAAATTTAATGTACAATTATAAATTAAAAAAATTTTAAGGTATTTAAAATATTTTAAAAAACTTATCTATTGCACTAATCAAAATAACATCAATAATTATTTGACAAAGACTTTCATAACTATCACACTTGATAAAGAATTATATATTTTGTATTAATTTATTTTATCTTTTCATCATATTTTCTCATAGTAATAAAAAATAAATTTATATATGTATTTTCATGTGTCAAAGCATCGCCCAGGAAGTGAACCTGGGACAGCTGCTTGTAAGGCAGCTGTGCTAACCACTCAGCCACCAACGCTTGACGAAAATTATAATTTAGGTCTTATAAAAATTGAAATACCAAAATAACAAACTTTCCTCAATATATTCATTTAATAATAGTAATATCTGTTCATCATAGATTTTCAAAACCTGTTTATTAAAATCTGAAAAGTCACAAAAAATACCTATTGTTTTGAAAGTAGTTTTAAAAATAGGTAATTGTCAGCTTAAATATACCCCTATTGAATGTTTGATATATTTATTATTATGTGTTAATGCATTCTTTCACTGTACATGCATAAGTAAAAAAAAAACTCTCATAATCAACATGTGATAATATTAATATATAGCAATAAAAAATATTCATCATTTCAACCATTATGAATCCACTGTGGTATGAATGGTCTTTTCAAGTTCAACCCATCTCTGATTTCTAATCTCTCTTCTCTACATCATCACAGCACACTTCCTTACTTCATCCATCCATCTCTCATAGGGTCTTTTTCTTTTACAATCTCTTGGAATCCAGTTTATTATTATTCACACGTATGTGTGTAGATATTTATATATTATTAATTAAATTATTAAAAAATAAAAATATATTATTAGAGTGGTATCCATTGTTTTAAAAAGAATTATTTTATCTTCAGTAACAGCTCAGGGAAAGTGCATGAATTTTAATCACAGAGATATAAGAAATAATTCAAAAATAACTAGAAACAAAATAAACCCAAAATCTAACCAAGTAACAAATTTAATTAGTGAGTAATAATACTAATGTATGAGGTTGATATTTACATGATAAATAATGAAATTACACACACAAAAAATTAATTATTTAGAATATTGTGCTATAATTTTTTGCATTTCTTTCAAAACTTATAATTCATAATTAGAATAAAATGTATTTTCTAGCACAAATGGGCATTTTAAATAATATTCTCAATATGTATATATATATTGTAAATCATTACTATATTATAATTAATGAATAAATTAAAATAATTTGTAAGTTGGATATGATTATTTAAGGATTTTTTAAATATTTAAGATAGCTAACTTTAAGTAGATATCTTATTAAAATATAATAAATCATACATTATTAAAATTTGATATCTTCAGAGTTTTAGTTGGTGCTATAAAAATCCTCCTCTCAACAGTTTTGGTGGTAAATGTATCTCTAGTAATTTTCTTTTTGGCATATCATAAATTTAACATTGATTTTACAGCTGAAATATTGATTTCCAAGACAAATTTAAATATAAAACTAAAATCACCATGGTTAGCTTTAATATTTATTTGTTTAATTGTAGCTTAATAATTTTTCATAATTCTCTTTATATAGCATCACCTAACTGTAACAGCTTGCTATGCTTGTGTGTTAGATGAACTACTAGTATCTGGTGTTTTTCCATTCACTTAACCACAAAATCTTTAATCCACTAAATGTCACAGGATCACCATTTCATATGCTTGCTCATAACTGTTATTAAAACAGAAAAAACTCTCCATATAGTAGTGCCACTCAGTGCAAGCCAAAATAATCAATGGCTTGCACTGACTGGCACTACTGTATGGAGAGTTTTGCTTGTTTTAAAATCTTTAGTCAATACAGTACTTTGTCATTCTGCACCTGACTTCTATTTATTTCTATCTCACAAATAACTTCTGGAATTTTATACTTTCTATAACCATTAACATTTTAACTTATATGTATTTGAATCTGTATTTCAATTCTTTATTTCATAAGAACATCACATGATCACCATTTTTTATGCTTGCTCATAACTGTTATTAAAATCTAGGTGCAGTGCTCTCAGATCCAATACTCCTCACTGATGAAAGCCACAAGCTAGAGAATAGTCTAGGGCTATTGGGTGAGTGGGCACTAGATAGGGATTTTATGCACAAGCCTTCTGGCACATTGATTACTCTGACTTGCACTGAGTGGCACTACTGTATGGAGAGTTTTGCCTGTTTTATTTCAGAGGATGTATTCTGAGAACTGTTTTTGCAATATTATATTTAATATCAATAATTATGCACTTATAAAGCTCGTTAAAGAAGTTATATATATATTATTAAATTTATTTAAAGCTTAGCGCTTTCAAAGCTCTATGGCTTTGAAAGCGCTAAGCTTTAAATAAATTTAATAACATATATAACTTTTTTAACGAGCGTTATAAGCGCATAATTATTGATATTATATAATTAATGAGAAGTTTATAAACAATATTATATATATATATTAGATTTTTATGTGCTTTCTTTTTACATATACAACTTTAATTATAATAAAAAATAGAAAACACAATTAAGAAAAAATATAAAATACTTAGATTTGTTATAAATTAATACACTGTACAGGCTTACACCTGCACAGACTTTCACACAACCCTCAACGCTCCAGGCCATCTCATATTGCTGACCCACCTGATCACACACGTTGGAAAGATAAATAATCAACAATATACGTATTTCATGCTAAACCATCTCTACACACATATATACAATCAGTGCTCAGCTTAATATTAAGATAGCAAATCTTTATACTTTAATGGACAAGCTTCAAACTACTTCAACTCACAACTCTTCAGCCTTCCATTTCATTGAAAATCTGATGATGGAATGTTCAAAGCCCTCTTTAGTGCCAAGCTTGTCATCCTACCCATGTTGATGTTAGTCATTCTGACCCCTCATGTACAGGAGAATAATCTATTTTACATACATATGCAAGGGATGGGCAGACCTTTAACACACTTTGTATCTATATGTAAATTAATACACTGTACAGGCTTACACATGCACATACAGATATATATGTAATATATAAGGGATTCAAACTCAGCTTTTCACACAATTCTCAACTCTCCAAGCCATCTCATATTGCTGACCCACCTGATCACACACATGTTGAAAAGACAAATAATCACCAATATACGTATTTCATGCTAAATCAGTACTCGTCAGTTGGTTCAGATTATCATCTCTACATATATATATATACTATAACGTTTTTCAATTTGCTAGGCCTCTACACGCTAATATAAACTCCGCGTGAGTTGATCAAGCTATGTCAAAAAAGAAGAAAGTTATATTTCTATTCTAAAAACATAGCTATATTTCCTGATCAACTCGGCCTATTAATTGTTGAGAATTGTGCTATTGACGAAATCAGCTTTTAATTTATTTAATCTGGGCACCAGAATTCCTAAGAATTCGCTGAAATCATCATATAACATCTCACAAATAAAAAAAAATACTTTTAAACTAATCGGTATTACATCATACCGTAACGAGAATTAATTTTTTAAGATTATTATTCCTGGGCTTATTCAAACATATTGGCAAAGGTAAATTACATTTTTAAATCTTATTAAACTACTAATAGATTTAATAATAAAAAATAATAACTATTATTAATAACGCACAAATGAAAATTGGTATTAGAAATATTTTTATTCTAATAGATAAAAAAAAAAAATGAAATAAATTACTTATCGAGTAAATTAGAGAGAACACAATTCAGACGTGAATCAATTAATAAAAAACAATTTTACAATTACTGTTCATATCTAAATTTCTTCTAGAAATTTCCTTAAAAAAATGGATGTCTCTTGTACAAGAAAATTAATGTCTCTATCGGGATTGTTTAAACATACTTTTAGAAATTGTTTGAAAACGTTTAATTTGGTCACAATCAGGAGTAATGAAGTATAACTTACCGGTAAGTTTTGTGCATTCAGTAGTAGATAACTATGCATAGTTTTTTGGGTAGAATGAGCTCGGCCTTTTGGTTATTATTTGATCTTGTGGTCCATTCTCCTAGTCGGTCACGAAAGCTTTTCTGGTATACATCTTCAGGCACGATGTTTTCAGAAGCTCCGGTTCACTCCGACATGCCGAATTACTTCAGCGTAGAGCAATCTTGGATATATTATTGTTATCCAAGACCAACTAGAGAAACCAACGAACAAGATGTCCTTCAAACTGATCTCTGCCTTTTATACTCTCTAGAGGCCCAGTTTTCCGACTTCTGCGCATATCTTTTGTTTGTCAAAATATCCGTTGATAATCTTATATATTCTTTATAAAATTTATGTTACCAAGTCTCTATTTTTTTCAGCATAATTCTGCCATCTTTAATTAGTTGAAATATTTTTACTTTCTCTTATCTAGATTGGTAATTTGTGTCTTTTGTTCTCTCCAATTCTAACTTTTATTTCTAATTACATAAAAAAAAACCCGAAAGAATAATTTAACTTTCATTGTACGTTATTTTTTTTAAAAAAAATTAGTCAAAAAAAAATCTAAATTTACTTTTATTTTTTAGCTTCTACCAAATGCCAATATATTTGCAACGTATATAAATAAACGTTACAATACAATCAGTGCTCAGCTTTATATTAAGTTAGCAAATCTTTATACTTTAATGGAGAGGCTTTAAACTACTTCAACTCACAACTTTTCAGCCTTCCATTTCATTGAAAATCTGATGATGGAATGTTCAAAACCCCATTTTTCATTATTATTGCTATTAATATAAGGCAATTTGCTTCGAAAGTGCTAAGCTGCTGATTATTTTATAGTCTTATAATTTGTACTCTTTATAGCTTCTCTTTCCAGTGCTTTACATGCTCCTAATGTTATTTTATTATAAATTATTTAATTAAAGAAAATATGCAAGAATTTGTTCGCTTAACTTATATGTGTGTTTGAGCATTTGTGTATCATTTACCATAGAATAAGACTGAAATGTCTCTAAGTTGTATTGATACATGAAACAAAATAATTATCATTTATATTTAAGAATATGAGTGCTAGGGTATCATAAGAACTTCATGATGTAAATGGTGGTACAAGACCAGGATTTGGATCATGGTTATACCAGTTGAATATACTACTACTTAGATCACAAAATTTTTATGATTACTTGGATATTCTTTAGATTTCAAACATATTTGGGATTTTTTAAGCCAAGGTATCATCATCAATAGTAGTCTGTCCAATAGACAGGTCCAGAGAGTAGTCACTACATCAGTTCATCCATTCTTCCATTCCATTCTCTTCCTTGCCCACTTCCTCAATTCCACATAACCCCTTCCATCTCGTATATCATCCAATAATGTCAATCTCTTCTGTCCTTTCTTTTTATTTCCACTCACCATTCCTTCCAAAACATCTTTCATTAAACTATAATCTTTTCTTAATATATGTCCAATCCAGTTTCTCTTTCTCTCTTTGATACTTTCAATCAATCTTCTTTCCTCATTAACTCTTTTCAAAACTTCTTCATTTGTTATTTTATTCACCCAACTGATTTTTTCCATTTTTCTCCAAGGTATAGCCTCACAAAAATCTGTTCAATTATTGGTTAATTTATCTTGGATAGCCAAGTAATAGGATAAAACCTGCACAACTGGTCAGAGAGGTGTCGTGCTTCTACCATTTATCTATATCTTGGAAGCAAGCAACTAAGTCTTCAAAAGCTAAAATCCAAATTTACTGTAGTTGTTAAATGCACTGTTCCAGAAATTGCTTTATGTTATATATATAATCTTTGATTCATATCTTGTTGCAAATAAAAACTAATATTAATCACGTTTACAATAAATGTATTTTTAAAATGTTAATCTTAGGACTTAATTTTAAAATATATTTGTAAAATTTTTCACTTGCTAATTTATAAATATTTATTTATTTAGTGATTCAAAATTTTAGTATGTGCGTCCATGTTTTTTTTTCCATCTATTGTAACAAATCCTTGTTTGTGCTGCAGAAAAGAGATAATTTGTATTTCTTTATGACAGAAGTTGCCATGTGTTTGCATTTGATAGGAAAGATGTTGCGAAAGATGGATTAGCCTGGTCTAGCTTTTATTAGGATTTACTTTGACAGCATACCCACTTTAACATGGAAAAGGAAATCATTTGAAGGAAAGGTATTAAGTAATATTACTTACTCTGAAAAAAAAAAGAGAAAGAAATTCTTTTCCATCAAAACATTTTAGATACGTTTAATTTTATCATCTCCAAATAAATTCGTATACAGTATATTAATATATGTATATGGTGTTATTTATATGCGTAAGCTTTTTACTGTTTTTGTTATGGGAAATCCTTTGTTTAAGCTAAAATATTTGAATTTTTATAAAGAAGACAAAAGTAATTTTTAAAAATTAATTTAAAAGTATTATTTTTTAATAATTTATATCTAACATATATTATACTTATATATAATATAACTGATAAAATAAAGCATTACAAAAATTAATTTAAGTACACAAAATTTTAAAAATGCATAAGACCTATTAATATGCTCTTCAATTTGCTAGTTGTGATATTATGGAGTCCATTATTGTAACATCACACCTTTGTTGTATTGGGCATGTGAAATGAATGACAATCAAGCCTTCCTAAAAGCATGTTTTATGGAGAACTTGAACATGGTTCTTGTGGGAGAGGTAGAATCTTTTTACATAAAAGTTTATTTCAAGTCTCTCTTTAAAGAAATGCAATATCGATTTGTTAGTATTGGGAGGATGTGGTTGAGAATAGGGGAGCTATATTTAGACACAGTGTTGAAATATTTCAGAAAGCCAACTTTGCCATTGAAGTTAAAAGATGTATTGAAAAGTATTATACAAACAGAATAATAGATTAGTTTGTTTTATTTGGAAACATATTTGTGGTTTTAAGCCAATAAACATCACATGACCAAAGACACCAAAATGTATGGGTATTGAACTGGGTTCAAACCCATATGACTATATAAGCTAATGGACTTGGATTGAAAACATTAGGTGTTTTCAGTTTAAGACTCATAGTTTTGTAGTTAAATGGAGATAAAAGATGGTTGCACGAGGGTTGCATTAGATCCTAAGATCTAGATCAGTGCTCTCAGATCCAGGGCTCCTCACTGATGAAGGCCATAAGCCAGAAACTAGTCTGGGGATATTGGATGAGTAGGCACTAGATGAGGATTTGATGTACAAGCCTTCTGGCATCCATTGATTACTCTAGCTTGCTGTGTGTGGCAATATATATATAGTGAGTTTTGCCTGTTTTAATATTTGTAGTTCACAGATTGGTTTGTATAGATATTGAAAAAATTATCTCTAGTGTACTGTTATTTCCATGTGTTTTTATTTTATCTTGGTGTTGAAATGGTCATACTCAGTTGTAACTGACTATGGCTGAAAATATCTAAACAGCTTAAAGATATGTTTTTATTATATTGTAATGTAATTCTAAATAGCATAACTCATTAAAACTTAGAACTTTCTAAAAAGTGAAGGCAGGGACATTAAAATGAATTGGGCTAGAAACAATCTCTAGTTTAATAAATGATTAGTGGTAATCATTACTGTATTAATCTAACATGGATGGTGTCAAAGTTGTGGGTGAAATAAGTTTGACACTTGCAAATCAAAATGTAGTAATTTACTTTTGATAAACTGATGAATGCTTGTTCAATATGAAATAGATCTTGGGGTAGTATCTTTATTCATATGTTTACAAAGGAATGTGTGGTGGTGTGAAGGTTATGGATTATAAAGAGCTTATACATTTTTTAAACAAATAAAACTTTTATCCATTTTAGAGGAGCAAATCAAATGCTATTCTTATTTTATTCCTACGTTTAAACAGACAATTAATGCTGAGCTTTGAAATTTCAATTAAAATTTATTTTTCTTAATTCATACCAATATAGACACTATAATTATTAAAAAATTAAAAACATTGTAAAATAGATAATGTGGTTTCAAATTTATATGACTATATTAGTAATTGGCTTAGATTGAAAACATTAATACATTTTTTAAAATTGGGACTAGTAGCTTGATAGTAAGGCAAAGAAATATAAAATGGCAGCAAGAAAAGGGGCATAAATCCAAAAGTTTCAAGTGCACTACTCCCAGATCCAAAAGGTCTTCACTGATTAAAACCATAAACTAGAAACTAGTTTGAAGATAATGGATAACATAGCACTGGTTAGGAATTTATTAAGCACTACCCTCTGACATCTACTGATTACTCAAGTTATATTAAGCAAAACTGCTGCAAGAGAAAAGAGAATATCATTTTAAACTTTATTGATTAAATCAATATTTGCATAATTGATTGTGAATACAATCTGAAACAATATAGCTTAATGCAAACAGTGACTTATCCTATTTTGCTTAGATATTCATATTTTGTTATAAAATACAGGTATGTGAGTTAAGCTGTTTATGAAAAGCCACACCTGGCATACCGAGATATGTAATGGAATTTGGAATGACACAAACTGACTGATTATGATAATGCTATGTGTTAGGCTTTGAAACATTTTAAAATCATTTTATAATAAACAATAGGATGTTGTAAGATGTAGTTTAATATTGAGCTGCCAGAATTATAATGCAATCTCAAAAAATCATATTACATGACAGTAAGAATGTTCCATGTATATCCAAAGTATTTCAATGACACCCATATTTTCATGGAAATGGTATTTAAACTCTAACATGCACTTATCCTTACATTTCTTACAATTAGATTTTAGAAATCAATGTAAATATAGCATTTCTTTCAGCTTATGCAAATACAGGTTAAAATTAATGATATAAAAAATTAAAATTGGTAATATAAAAAAATTTTTTATTAGAAAAGTATATATATATATATACCATTAGAAACCAGTCAACACTTAGACAATCCCAATATTGATAACAATCAAGAATTTCAAACTGTTGTCAAGGCAATCTCCTTTTAGCAATAGAGGTGGAATCTCACCTCCATTAATGGTCTCATATATTTATAAAGACACTAAAGATTATAAGTTGACTGCAGAGATAAAATTATTGATTGACCCAATCATACATTATGATGAGCATACTGAGGGGTAATATCAATTTAAAGTTTATATTGTCACTTAGTACTATGCCAAGTAAATTTTGTGATTGCTTTATCAACTTCAACCTTTTTTTGCATCTGATAATCAGTCTTAAAATTTATATTGTACTATTCTCTATAATAGCCTAATTTTAAAAATATAGTCAAAATCATTACTTGTTATACAAACACAGACATGCTAAGTACAAACACATTAGTACAAATACAGACATGCTAATAAATTATTAACATTTTGGGAATCATTATAACTATAAAGTAAAGTTGCCTAAAACTTGTACCAGAGTTCCCAAAATTATATATTGTACATAATTGGCTAATTTTAAAGATGTAGTCAAAATCATTACTTCTTTACAAATACTGACCCACTAGTACAAAAACACTAATAAATTATACTTATTACTGACAATTATATTCATGAAATAGTACCTTTTTTAAAATAATAATCAAATAATAAAAAATATAAAATTGAATACTTACATTATTACATTTGTTTCAGGATGAAGGCTTTGAAATTGCAAAATTTTTAATTCATGTTGAATTTATTATAAATTAAATTTTTCCCATCAAAAATACATTCCTTATTTTCTCCATATAATCTAATTAATTGAGCAAAAAAAAAAAATAAATGAACTTATTAATAAAAAATCTAATTTTTATCCAATTATAACATGGCATATATCATTTAAAAAAGGAAATTAAATAACAGAGAATGAAAGTATTGGCACATTCATAGTCCATTCAGTTTTCCTGCAATTTTAAAATAAAAACGAAAAAATTATAATTTCAAACAATGAGGGCAGAAATCACACTAAACATTCCAATGTGATTTATTAATCAAGATTTTTTTAAAAAATAATTATTTTGCAAACATATATCTGTGTCAATTAGAAATATCCCTAATTTATTAATCATAATTATCATATAAAATGAAATACATATTATTATTAAAAGTGCTTTCTTTACCTTGCTTTATTCTGAACATTTCTTAATAGAGTACTTAAAAAGACATTTTTTGTTAAAACTTTATTGTTGTTTCAGTTTTTGTTTTGTGTATTTTGCTGGGTTAATTCTTCATACAAAGATAACAATGAAAGTGATCTCCAGCATGTCAAGCATTGGTGGTCGAGAGGTCAGCGACATATAGGCAGTTGCCACGGGTTAGCGGGTTCGCTTCCCGGCTGATGCTATGACACATGAAAAAAAAAAGTGATCTCCAACATAATACAGATTACAAATTGATTCTCATAGTACAGGTAAATCCTTTGAGTTTTGAAATTATGACTAATCAAGCAGATTTCTTAATGCTTGCAATGTAAGCAGAATTTTTCAACAACTTTTCTTAAATAGTTATTTGAAGTTGAAGTGAAACTTTTTGTTACCTTTTTTAAGTTAGTTGACAGAATAATTAGTCGATGATTCAAATTATTTCAACTGGTCATTTTTACTTACATGTGCTCACTAGTCTGAAAAGCTGTAGCATACATATAACTGGCTTTACACAAACTTTGAATTGATGAATGTTGTGTAAACATTTTCTTAAACCAACAAATTTGAAAACTCTCGTTCTAACTTTGTAGTCTGAAAGTGTCTCATTCTACTTAATTTCAAAAACAAATGAATAAGAAAAGGATTATGGAGTTATTAAAGAGCAGATTGGATATCATCTTTAATGATATTCACTTAGTAAATCTAGTAAATAATACATTAATTCTTTATCATAAAGTTTTTTTTATTCAACACAAGTAAAAAAAAATATCAACAATTAATTTAAAAAAATATATATATTTTGTCACAAAAAACAAAACAATTTCTCTCCCTTGTTTGTTTCTTTTTGTTATAGTTAAAATAAAAGAAATTTTTTTATAATTTTAATCATTTTATAAACATAATGAATTTTTAAAGCAAAATTTCCAGTTTTTTTTTTTTTTTAAGTTATATACAAGCATATATATATATGCAGCTTGTTATTTCTGTAAGATAAAAAAAATTAAAACTTGCTAATATTAAATAATGTTACAAGCTACAGGAGTAGTGTAGGATTATATACATATTTAGAGAGATTTTTAAGAACATGGATATTTAAAATTGCTTATTTAGATTTTCAACGTTGCATTGCATTGAAAAATTTGTTAAGCTGTTTTAAATACTAATGTTGTAATAATTATTAATTGTCTGACCATTTTGTGGAATATAATTTTAGATTTTACTATGGTTTAATACTATTGTTTATATATAGAGACAATATAAAAATTAACCAATACATATAGTAAATAAATAAATCATGATTTGCTTTAAGTTTCAAAAACCATTAAGTAGGGATCAAATTGCATAAGTTCTATCAATTACTTCTAAATTATTTTTTATCAAACGCTTTCAGTTATTAAGCCACCAAACATCACATGATCACCATTCTTTATGCTACTATATGGAGAGCTTTGCCTCTGTGCTTTCAGTTATTAATAAAGCATTTCTGTAGTTTGTTTATTACTTAATATTTTTTGAAACTTAGAACTTACCATGATTTATTTAATTATTTATTATACACTTATATATATGAAATTATAGTTTATCAAAGTTTAAACACCCTGATCAAGCATTTAACCAACACGTACACACGCACATTTATAAAGCAGTGTGGATATATTTCAATTTCATTAAATTTAATGTCTATATCTAAGATTAAAAAATATAAAAATTTACAGGATAATAAAGAATAATTGGGACTAAAATTTACAGGATAATAAAGAATAATTGGGACTATTTTATGCAATCTTCAGTAGTTGCACTTTTCATTAAATAGTGCAATTTTCCAAGTGACAGAGCAATCAATAAAAATTTAAATTACAACACACAGTAAACATATTTATTAGTACAAATATGATTACAAAGGAATAATAAAATGAGAAATAAGAAGTTGAATTATAATATACTCCAAAGTTATTTTATTGATACAAATGTAATTACAGTCATAATAATAAAAGAATTACTGTTATCATCATCATTGTCAACCATTATCAATCCACTGCAGGATGAAGATCTCTCCAAGTTCAATCCATCTCCGACCTCTAGCCTCTCTTTTTCACATCACTCCTGTACACTTTCTTATTTTATCCATCCATCTAACATGTGGTCTCTTTCTACGTCTTTTACAATTTTTTGGAATCCAGTTTAAGATTTCAATTGTCCATCTATTATCATCTTTTCTAGAAATATGTCCAGTCCAACTCCATTTCAGTCTTTTAATTCTTTCAACAATGTCAGTAACATCTGTTTGTTTTCTTAACCATATATTGATTTTAGATCTGTTCTTGTTACTCGTAACATGCATCTCTCCATACTTCCTTGAATGGTCTGAAGTCTCTGTATTGCTCCTCTATTTAAGTATCCAAGTCTCAGATCTATATGTAAGAACTGGTAAAACACATTTATTAACAACCTTTCTTTTCAAACACATTGACATATTTTCTGTGATATATGTTTCTTATATTTATCAAATTTCCATTACATTAATTTAGATGGGAAAAAATAATTGCAAGCTGAAGAGTAAATAAATAATAAACTGGTTATAGTAAATAAAACAATAATAAATAACTAATAAATGAATTAGAAAAGAAAATGCTATGAGAAGTAATCAAGTGAGCTAAAAAAAGAGAGTAAATTCAGAATTGAGCAATATTACTGATGCAAAGAAATGTATACCATATGAACATTTATTATTGTTTTGCAATTACATTTACACAAACAAATATATACCAAGTTGGCCGTTCAAATTTAGATTTTTTTATTCACAGAGGGCGTTGCTAAAATATATTAATGTTTGGGAAGGTGGTTTGAATATTTTCTATTTAAATTTCGGCTTGCATTATGAATTAGAATATGTTCATAAATAAATACATTTATTATGTATCAATTTACTTTTTAATTGATTATTGTATTCTTCTTTCATAATTAATTTCACTATAGGTGTCGCATAATTTAATTTATTATAGATTATTCTTTTATTTGGAAAATGTACCATCCACTAGAAGAAAGAAACTATAACGAATCATTTATTAAATTGGCAATTATATAATTAATATTTGTTTATGTATTCAATGAAAGACAATTGTTGTAAATAAATACTTTCTTAAAATACTGCATTTATATATGTATTTGTTGTTATCAATTAGATTTACATTTTTTACTTCTTTTACATTTAAATACTTTATTTCCTGGATTTAATTACTTAGACTAATTTGTTTGCAGGGTATAATCAAATGGTTTGACTTGTTTATCTATCAAACTATTTGGATTAAGTTAAAAATACATTTTTTGATAAGACCCTTAGTAATCCTCTCTGTGAATCAAATCCTTTCTTTCCCTTGGGATATATCAAATTTGAGATTAAAACAGAAATTGGCAACAGTAGTAATAATAAAAGTTTTCAAGCAATGTTACTGACTTCTTAGTGTGAATGACAACTTGTTTATCTCATTACTTTTGAAATAAAAAAAACAACAATTTTTTTAAAAACATATTTGCTGTTCTTATACTAAAAGCACTATAAAAATAAGGATTAAGAATGGGAGATTAATGTTAGGTAGAGAAGAAATTATAAACAGCATTTAATAACTTTAAATCTATGGAATATGATTAAAGGATAATGAACCAATCTGAAAAAAAGAATTCTAATGACCAAACTAGTGGCACACATTTCACATTTTAGTTAATATTTATATAGAACATATTAATAATATATTTAAACATAAATATTAATATTTTTGTGTCATTGTTGAATGCCATAACATTTTCTAGCATTGGTCAGATTGAAATACTCTATACATGTAATATAATCATGTCTATAAACATAAAGAAATATTTGTAATTAATACATTATTATTGTTTTGTGAAATGATAGTTGTCATATGCTCATGAAACTTATGAAATTTGATATCTTATTTATAAAAAGAAAAAAAACAGCATCATAAGTGTAAATTCCAAATATGTTAATTTAAAATTTTTCAATGCATTAAATATATTTTATAATTTGAACTTAAATAATAGTGCTGATTTAGTATGCATTCCACACCATTTTGGACACCAGGGGGAGCTTTAAAACTATTGCTGATAAGAACCAGTATCAATAATAATGATTTTTTTTTTTTGCATTGTTTTGTAAAATAACCTGATAATGCAAATTTTCATTGTTTTCATACAAACATGAAAGTATAAAAACATTATATTTGGAGAAAGTGGCATTAACAAATAATAACGGAATGGTTTAGTGCTCAGAAGTTGGTAAAAAATTTGAACAGCAGGCCATGATCCATGATATTTGAGCTCTATTGCCCAAATAGCACAGTGCAAACACATTGATAAGTGAACATTTTATTACCTCATAGGTCATAAGAAATTTGAGCACCAAAAATGAATGAGCTAAAGCTTAGGGTAATGAAAATGAATGATTTTGTAGCTATTAAAATAATTTTTTTTAAAAATAGATTTATTATTTTTCTTTGATTTGTTTTTATCGAGACTATCTTTGATGATAAAGAATCAATAGAGATGGAAAAGTAGAGAAGCTTTGGGAAAAAAATATAGCATAGGAAGGTGAGATGAGAAATATTAAAAAAACTATGCCAAATGGACAATTATTGAGAAAATTAAAAAGATCAAATAAAATGAAATTGGGAAAAGAAATTATAAGAAATGTGAAGAAGTTTAAATTTTGTGAAAGGATAAAACATTAGATTGGACTTTGATTATGACTGATAAGATTATCTTTTATGGAAGCAATATATATCAATTTAAATTATCTTTATTCTACAACAAGCAAATGTAAAGATTATTTTTTTTAAAAAAAAAGTAAAGATAGAAGATAAAAACTAAAAAACATTATATGAACCCAGTTTATAAAATGAAAAGTAGATAAGTTCAAAAGATCAAGAACCAGATGCAAAATTCTCTTTGACAATAACTATAAGCCTGAAACTAGTCTGGGGTATATATAAAATAACATTGAATAGATATTTAATAAGCAGTACCATATAGTGTCTATTAATTGCTCAAACTTACAATATGTGACAGTATTTGATAAGAATAAAGAGAATTTGCTTCCAAATAGAAGTAGAAGGCAATTTATTTTAAGGATAGTTTTTTATAGAATAAATTGCCTTTATTTTTTTATTTGCTTTCATATAGACAATTGTTAATCCTGTGTTTGTTAGCATTTTAAATGCAAACACTTCAGTTCTCTATTGTAAAATAATAAAAAATGTAAATCGATTAATTATATATATTAAAGGATTGTTACTTATAATACATGGATGTGAAGTTATTTAAAATGTTTTATCGTTAGATGAAACCAGAAGTCATTGCCCAGATATCCTGTTAGACAAATTAAAATTCTTCCATTTACTACCAAATCACTATTTTAGCTCTAGACTTAAACAAAAACAACACAAAATCTACTTCTTTCTTTCATTGGTTTAAATTTGTTTGTTTAATCTCCAAATACTGTTGGGAGATGTATAGAAATAATAGCTGAAGTTATAGAGGAAAAATTAATAGAAATATTAATCCGTTGCCTGAAATTTGCTTTCCAATTGGATGAAAATACTGTTGTAGATCACATGATCCAATTCTTAATTTTTGTAAGATACTTTTTTATTAATAAAGTGCTCTCAGATCCAAGGCTTCTCACTGATGATGGCCACAAGCCAGAAACTAGTATGGGGATATTGGATGAGTAGGCACTAGATAGGGATTTTATGCACAAGCCTTCTGGCATACATTGATTGCTCTTGTTGGCACAAAATGGCACTACTGTATGGAGAGTTTTGCTTTGTTTAACTGTTATTTTGTGAGCTCCTTCAAGGAAAATGCATCGGTGAAGAAATGGTTTTTAATAATAGATGACTTTTTCAGGAAAACAAATTGTGAACAAATGCATATTAATTATTTTTTGCAAAATAAAGATATCCTTGTAAAACTACTGAAATGGACACTTAATTCATAAATTCTAGAAAATTAAAGTGTATTAAAATTTTGTGTGGTATATATAACATATTACAGTCGTTGTAGATTTTAACTTGAACATTTATTTTTTAAACAAGTAAGATTTTTTTGCAAATTAATTAATTAGTGGTCATAACAAATCACCCCACAATATTTAAAAAAGTTTTTTTAATATATATTACCCTCAGATCTGATATTAATAAGTAATAGAAACTGTATTCAGAATTATTTATTCAAAATTTGAATTTTATTTGCTATGTTTTTATTGCAAAGCATTAATTATATTGTAATTAGGTTTACTTTATTAAATGCATTGATTAGTAGCCAATGCATTTACTCTTCTTTGTTTTGATTACAAAAGATTCTTAGTAATAATGAATACCAGTCTTTATTTGTCATTTATTAAGTAGTTACAGAAAAAGTTATAAAGCAGTAGATCTTATAGCGGCACCTAAAGGAGATGTTATTCTCTAGAATTTACAATTATTTGGGTGGTTAGATTTACAATGTTTTTTTTTTATCTTTGTTTTTACTTACTAGCTAATATATAGGTATATGAGCACAGACTTTCACACAACCCACCACCCTCCACTCTATC